>CM037073.1:9660113-9690113 GCA_020882685.1 Aphelinus atriplicis
GGATCCTCCCGAACACTACATTTACCGGCGGCAGAACCGCGGGATTGAGTGCTGGGCTCGTTCCTGTTCGCTCGCCGCTACTAAGGAAATCCTTGTTAGTTTCTTTTCCTCCGCTTAATAATATGCTTAAATTCAGCGGCTAGTCTCGCCTGCTCTGAGGTCGTCGCAATAATGTAATTTATTTCGTACACACAAGTAGCTAAAGACGCAAAATAATTTGGATAGAATCGATGGGCATTTTTTTACCCTCTCTTTCTCTTGTGAGTGTCGTTCTTACTGTGACTCGGCGTTACAGGGCAATAGTTCCGGCCGGTCCAATCGCTGAAGAGCTCAGGGACTCGGCAAACTATACGAAAGAGAGAAAATGCAACGCGTTCGAGACGATTCAACAAAAAAATTTTTGTCTCAGCTCAACGTGTGACGTCGTTCGAAATTTCATTTCGAGCAACGCAATCTCACCGATTGCGAACGTTTAAGCGTTTGCTCGCGTGTCTTGGATAAGACACGCGAGCAGTCTGTTCATAATGCATGAAACGACCCTCAGCCAGGCGTGGTCCGGGAATCGTATCCGTGGACCGCAATGTGCGTTCGAAATGTCGATGTTCATGTGTCTTGCAGTTCACAAGCTGACGCGCAATTAGCTGCGTTCTTTATCGACCCACGAGCCAAGTGATCCACCGTTCAGGGTAATCATTTTATAATTGAATTGTAATATTCAGTGCCAAAAAGGCTATGTTAAATAAATCTTACATTTCACACAAGTATCGTGCGCGAGCACGAAAAATTCTCAAAACGAGGGGTGACCGAGAGAATCGCACCAAAGCGACCCTCGACGGTCAGCCTTGTTTGCGTGCCGCTATTGCTGCTGCTTCAACAAAGAAGAAGTAGGCGGTGGCACGCAGCAAGGCGTTCTTTAATAACGACAACAATCTCTCGACTTAACGGGCGAGTATTCATTCAAATACATCCGAGAATCGAAAATATATAAATCCAAGCGCGTTCCGGTTTATATATATATATATATATATATATATATGCGCTACACAGTATCGAAACACAAAACTCGTGTGAATTGGCGAGGTTGCCATGGCGAGAGTTTTTATATCGCATCCATTAATGCATTAATGAAAACATTTTTGGCAAATGCTTTCGCTTCTGTCCGTCTTGCGACGATCCAAGAATTTCACCTCTAACGTCACAATACGAATGCCCCATCTGTCCCTATCAATCATTACCTCAGGGTTTCGAAAACCAACTAAATAGAACCGAGGTCCTATTCCATTATTCCATGCACACAAAAAAAAGAAAAAAAAACAATGCCTTAATAACTTCGATAATGAAGTTTGACCGCTGTACCTCGCTTTCGCGTACCAGCGGGTGTCTGACTATTTCTTTAATTTTCTTCACAACTAGTGTCAAATTTCATCTCAGTTATTTCGGCTTTTGGGTGAACCAACGGCTTAACGTGACTTCCGAACCACGGTATGTAATCTGTGTAATTGTATGTCTGTGTGTTTGTGTGTTTGTTTGTGTTAGTTTCGTTTGTTTAGGTTTTCAATTCCATGTACACAGTATTCAGGCGAACATAGCCTGCTCTGAGCACTCTAATTTGTTCAAAGTAAACGTACCGGCCCACCTCGACACTCGATCAAGAGCACCGCGATGGGATATTAGCTGGACCGCGCCGAAAGGCTAAGTCCACCGGTAGAACGTCCCACTGTCATGTCAGTTAAACATCGCGAGCGATGAACCGACAGCGTGGCACACAGATTCAACTACGAGCTTTCTAACCGCAACAACTTTAATATACGCTATTGGAGCTGGAATTACCGCGGCTGCTGGCACCAGACTTGCCCTCCAATGGATCCTCGTTAAAGGATTTAAAGTGTTCTCATTCCGATTACGGGGCCTTGGATGAGTCCCGTATCGTTATTTTGCGGCACTACGTCCCCGTGCCGGGAGTGGGTAATTTTCGCGCCTGCTGCCTTCCTTGGATGTGGTAGCCGTTTTTTAGGCTCCCTCTCCGGAATCGAACCCTGATTCCCCGTTTCCCGTTACAACCATGGTAGGCGCAGAACCTACCATCGACAGTTGATAAGGCAGACATTTGAAAGATGCGTCGCCGGTGCGAGACCGTGCGATCAACACAAAGTTATTCAGAGTCACCAAGGTAAACGGTGGACGAGCAAGCCCGCCACCGATTGGTTTTGATCTAATAAAAGCGTTCCTTCCATCTTTGGTCGGAACTCTGGTTTGCATGTATTAGCTCTAGAATTACCACAGTTATCCAAGTAAATGTGTGGATACGATCTAAGGAACCATAACTGATTTAATGAGCCATTCGTGGTTTCACCTTAATTTGGCATGCACTGAGACATGCATGGCTTAATCTTTGAGACAAGCATATGACTACTGGCAGGATCAACCAGGGAGCTTTGTCGATCAACGCGTGATACGCGCGTACGAGAGAGTTCGTGCAATTGAAGAGCACACTTGTGACTCGCGTACTCCTGGATGTCTGATACCGTGAGCCCTTGAGTGGCTACGGTGACACGCACAGTCGTTCGTTGTCATCGTGCACGCACACGGATCATCGTGTGATGATCCGGTAGGCACATATTCTCGCGTTCAAATGATACAAAGCTCATGCAAAAGCATATAGTACTTTGTGCACTACGCGTTCCCAGTGCCCTTATGGAACGAGAGCGACGCTGCGATTATTATCGTTCAAATTCAAAAAGTCTCTCACGTGAAGAGTACCCAACGTTGATTGTTGAGTCGTTACGTCGTGGTTGCTAGGAGTTACTTGCTTTTTCGTATTTAATGTTTATATTCTCGCTCGGAATTGAGTGAGTCGATGCTCGGTATTAATCGATGCCGTCTACCATTGAGAACGGACGATACGATCTTGAAACGCCTTGGGCGCCCACCGCTTGTTGGCCATTCGGTCATAGACACCGATCAGCGGTAATGCTTTGGATAACATGAATATCGAGTAGTCTCCGGGCTAACACGCACGAGACATGCTCTTTCATATATATACCGAAACGCTCGCCGACCCACCGGCGATGTATGGTCCTGTGCCTGTTGTTATACCTATGAAAACTGAGCTGGCCGATACGAATCGGGGATCGGACGGAAGGAAATGTAATTTAAATTTTGGCCGAGATCAATCATATTATCGTATTGTCGCCGCGTATAACACTTCCTCGCTCGAGATGGCTCGAGGAGCGGACTTCTCGCGTATAACACTTCCATCCATTGTATCGTTCAATGCTATGAAGATTTGCCGCGTATAACACTTCCGACCGAGGTCGGGACTTGGCACCGAGATTTGCCGCGTATGACACTTCCATCCATTGGATATTTCAATGCTATGAAGATTGGCTGCGTATAACAGTTCCTCCTTCAGATCGGTACGCGGCGAAGATTCATCGCGTATAATATTTCCATTTATCATCCGGATGTAGCAATACGATCTGCCGCGTATAACACTTCCTCGATTGGTCCGTCTCGAAGTGGGAGATTCGCCGCGTATAACACTTCCTATAAAGATTCGGTTTTTGCCGCGTTTAACACTTCCATTCGTTTTTGTCGTCAGATGCTATGGAGATTCGCCGCGCATAACACTTCGTGGGAATAAATGAGGAATACACCTCGGCGCCAAGTCCAGGCGCATTGCTTTGAACTACCGCAGAATTTTTATCCCATGGATTGATAGTTAGGGACAGTGGGAGTCTATTGTGCTTTCACACGCGGTTCCTCGGTCCCATACCCCATAACCATAGCACCACCTAGGAAACGTACCTACCAAAGTAGCCGGCTTGGAAAAACCCCGCCCTAGATGTTACGGGCAGGTAGACCCTGAGGTGCCTCTTTAGCCGCTTCCACGCTGTCACCAGTCTTGTCTTCTCTCTTCAGTCTTCTTCTTCTCTCTTCAGTCTTCTCTCTTCTCTCTTCAGTCTTCTCTCTTCTCTCTTCAGTCTTCTTGCTTCAGTCTTGCCGTTCCGTTGTTTTCGTCAGTTACACTCTTTGCTCTTCTGTTGTTCTTCTTTTGCCGTTTAGTTATTTTGTTGTTGATTTGCTAGTCTTGCAATTTCCCTCTCTCTTTCCTTAGCTTTTATACTCGTTCTGCAAAAGCCTTCAAATTTTCGATTTATGTTTCTGCTGTTCACGATGACTTCATGCTGAGGCGGCCACTCATGTCCCTCCTCCAGCACTGCCTGCTTCAACTCTTCTCGTTCCGATTCATATTTTCCACATTCAAACAGTACGTGCTCTGCGTCATCGCTTCCCCCACAGTCACATTCTTCGCTCTGTGCCAAGTTGAATTGGCTCAATTTGGCTTGAAAGTTTCCATGTCCAGTTAAAAACTGCATGGTATAATAATCTGGCTTCACCCAGTTGCTTTTCAGTCTATTGCGTATGCTAGGAAAGAACTTCCTGGTAAGAGCTCCTTTGGTCGAGCTCTCCCACCTCTTCTCCCATTCGTAAAGAGTGCCTTCTTCAAGCTGTCTCCTCGTCTTCTTACATTCTATACCTGATCTGTACATTACATTTGCTAGTTCAAAGCTCTCTTTCTTCCGTACTTTGTACTTGTAATACCTCTCTTTTGCCAATAGATCTAGAGGTATTTTTCCTGCACAGACTTGCAGCGCCTCTGTCGAGGTCGTGCAGTACGCTGTAGTCATTCGTAGCAATGCATGCCTTTGTGCTCGATTCATTCGCTGTCCTTGTTTAACTCCAATTCTGTCTCCCCACCCGCCAACTGCATAAAGCAGTATAGAAAGGAAGACACCCTTATGGAGCACTTTCATACATTCGAAGGTCATGCCCCAGTTTGCTCTGGTGATACTTTTCAGCCTTGTAAACAGTTTCTTCCCTTTGGTCGCCGCTCTGTTGAGACGCTCTTCAATCGAAAAGTTTGCTCCGAATGTGACTCCAAGGTATTTCACATTTGGTTTGTATCTGATTCCCTTCTCCCCTTCGGCAAGCCTTATCGTGGTTGGCCTAAAACCACCTTTGCCAACGTTGACTAATGATTTTGTCGCGGTTCCATGGGTTTGTACTCGTTTCTTTCTCTTGTCATTTGTTTTGTTGTTTTTTCCTGTGTTCGTTATTTCATCTTTTAACAAAATAATTTCAGTCTTCGTTTTGGACAGCTGCAAATTTTCTGATTCTACCCATGCCTTGATCACATTTGTCAGTACTTGTCCTGCCCTCTCTATCTCATTTCGGCTGTTCCCAGGGATCAGAAGAATGAGATCGTCAGCGTAGGCCACTATCTTCCCTCCCATTTGCGCAACGATTCTTAGTAACCTGTCCAGCGGCATGTTCCAGAATTCTGGTCCAAGGACTGAACCTTGCGGACACCCTCGACTCAGTTCAATGATCACCTCGTCATAATTGCTAATAATTTTCATGAGTCGTTCTGCAAGGTAGCTTCGTGATAGTTTCAAGATGTCCGGTCGGCAGTTTCTATCCTGTAGTTCTTCAATTACAGAGTTCCATCTTAGGTGATCAAAAGCACCTGTGATATCAAAGAGAATCGCCATTACCATGCTCTCTTTCGTGTTTTCTAATATTCTCTTCACCTGTGCTATTGCATCTTCCGTTGATCGCTTTTCTCGATATCCATACTGATCAGGCGACGTGAAGTCCGGATGCATAATGGTTGTTTCCATTGACTTTTTCATGAGTCTTCCCAGAACCTTGCTAAGCACTGACAAGAGGCACACCGGTCTGTAAGATTTGGACTGCGTCGGATCCTTGTCCGATCCCTTGAGTAGTACTCTTATTATTCCTGTTTTCCATATCTTGGGAAAAGTGCCATATCTCCTACATCCATTGTACAGTCTTGCCAACACTTTGAAGAATCCGCTCTTTGATGCAGCCTTCAGCATTTCTGGCTCTATCATATCGTCACCTGGACATTTGTTGTTTTTTTATTTTCTTTATAGCCGATCTAATTTCACTCTCAGTCCAATCTGGGCCCGTGTCTTGGGAGTCATCAACGATCAGATCCGCCGCTGGGCTCTCTTCATGCGTGAAGAGGTTTGCCAATAGCGCTGCCATGGTCTCGGTCCAGGTTGTCGTATGCCCATTCGTCGTTTCAATTGCTGCCATTGCATTTTCCGGCGTGACCTTCTCATTGAATATCTAGTACACAAGCCCATATGGGTCCTTCTGAGTATCTTTCTGTACCAATGTCCTCCAATTCTAGCTCCGAGCATGGTTTACTAGTGAGGTGTACGCTTTCCTCTGTCGTTTGTATTCACGTTTTCGTGTCTTTTTGAGAGCTGGGTCTCTCTCTGTTTGAAACATTTTGCGCAACCTGTACGTTTCACTCTTCGCGTCCCTCATTCCACCATGGCACTACCCTTTCGCGTGGCTTTTTTCTGGGAATTGTTCCACACGCTGCCTTGGTCATCGACTCAGTGACCTTCTCCGCCAGGTTCTCGACGTCCTCTGCACTACTCAGTTCAAGGCTCATGAGATGCTGCACATTTTTCTCTAGTTCGACCTTGTAAGCTTTCCATCGTGCACGCTTGACATTGTATCTCTGCTTTCGAATGGGTGCCCTGGTTTCTGATTTTGTATATGCAAATGTTGTGCATATTGCACTGTGATCACTGGACGTCGCTCCTTTCATGACGGTCCAGCTTTCAATCTTCTCCGCAAGCCTCATCGTCGCAAGAGTTACATCGATGTCTCTCTCTCCTTTAATGTATGTGCATGGCTGTCCAGGCCAATTTACAGCAACAAGATCGAACTGTGCCATTATATCCTCGACAAGCTGCCCATTCTCATCTGCCTCATTTGCTCTGTTGCTCCATAACGGTGAGATTCCGTTTACATCGGCTGCAATAATGATTTTCGCCGAACGCACTGTGTTGAGCACTCTTTGGAGCTGCAAAGCATGTGCCGTCGCATCGTCTGAGAACCTGTAGTATTGTGAGACTGCAAAAAATGTTCCTTGTGGTCCCGTGATATGAGCACATACGCAGTATGCAGTGCTCAGGTACTTTAACAGCATAGCTGTGTACCTCTTGTCTCTAATAACTATACATGCCCAATGGTTCTCATCCTCCTTATTCCCTGTTAGTATATAGTTTGAGTACTTGCCAAAGCCAACGATGGTATTCTTGCACACATGTGGTTCCTGTATGAGAAGAATGGACGCTCCAATTTCTTGTGCCATATTCAGTATTTCGTCTGTAGCGATTCTTCCTCGGCCCAAGTTCGCCTGGAGTATGCTCATATTGGAGAGACTAGCCATAGTCTATGCTCGACTGCTGGCTTTCCAATGCCGCCTTGTACGCCGGACATCTCGAGTCTGGTTTGTGCGTGTACGGCTTGTTCAGCCTCTTGCATAACGCAAATTTGGCAGGCTCCCTCTTCTTGTCGCAGTCCTTCAGGTTGTGGCCCGTCTCCGCACAGTGACCACAAGTATGCGTCTTCTCTCTGCAGAACCTGCCTATGTGGCCTAAGCCCTGACATTGGCAGCACCTTGTGATGGTATTGAAGTCAGTTACCTTGCATCTTCTCAATCCAATATATAACCTCTCCATCTTCTTCAGGATGCTTCTGAGACGTGGTGTGACTTCTGCCACCCAGTTGATGGTGTCCATGTCTCTTTTGCCCGTTTTGAACCGGAGGTTCAGTTTCTGCTTCAAAATGCTTGCGTTTTCTCCATCAAGATCTTGGGCGTTCTGCAACAATACCGCCTGGATGACCTCTTCTGCACTATAGTGTGCAGGCACATCATAAATTATCATTTTTGGTTTCCTTCTTTTGGTCTCCGAGGTTTCTATATTATTGTCATTGAGTGCCGGGTTTGCCAGAATTTTATCCAGGTCGGTTTGATTGGCCGCTACAATCACAACACCATTTCTAATTTTTCTCCCATGGATTGATAGTTAGGGACAGTAGAATGTGTGTGTGTGTGTGTGCGAGACACGCGGTACCTCGGGCATTTAGCCCATAACCTTGTTACCATCTAGGAGACGTCCCTGTCAAGGTAGCCGGCTTGGAAAAACCCCGCCCGATGTTGTGGGCGGGTAGACCCTGAGGTGCCTCTTTAGCCGTTCCTGGTCTGCAACTTGTATAGGGAGTTGCAGGACAGGACCGTTGCCCAGCGGGGACCGCGTGGAGGCGAGGCACCTGCTTGATTCAGAGTCTTCAGTCTTTTCCTCTCTTCTCTCTCCCTTTCAGTCTTGTTCATTCCTTTTTCAGTCTTTTCGTTTCTTGATTTGGTTGTCATCTTCTTCTTTCTTCTTTCTTCTTTCCTCCCTCTTCAGTCTTCTCTCTTCTTCTTCCTTCCTGTTTTATCTCTAGTTTTGATTTCTTTCCTTTCTTTTCTCTTCTTTCTTCTCCATCACTTTTCTGCAGAATACACTGAACACATTGTAGGCTTCTTTGGTTGCAGTGAGAGCTGATGCCTCCACTGGCCAAATCCTTCCTGCCTGGTTCATGTGCAGTTCCAGTCTCTGTCTCTCCTCAGTGTAGAGGTCACATTCAAAAAGAATGTGCCTGGGATTCTCCTCTCCTCCGCATTCACATAGTCCATCACTTGCCAGGTTCATTGAGAGCAGCTTTTACTTGGAATCTCCATGACCTCCGAAGAACTGCATAGTGTAGTGGCACGGTCTGATCCATTCCCTCTCCATCCTCGTTTTCACGCTGGGGAAGAGTTCATGTGTCCACCGTCCACTTTCACAGACCTGCCATCTGTTCTCCCATATCCTTATTGTTTCCTCTGCAAGTACCTTCATTGCTTGTTCCGTTTCCATTTCTTGCTTGTACTCCAAATTCCCATATTCAAACTCTTCTTTCTTTCTTATTTTATACTTATAATACTTTTCCTTTGCTTTGAGGTCTAGCGGGATTTCTCCAGCGCAGACCTGCAGAGCTTCGGTCGATGTGTTGCAGTATGCACGTGTCATCCTAAGGAGTACGTGTCTCTGGGCTCCGTTCAGTCTCCTTGATATTTTTGTCTTCACGCGGTCTCCCCAGCCTCCAATCGCATACAGCATGATTGGCAGGAAGACTCCTGCGTAGAGCGTCTTCATGCAGTCGAAGGTTATTCCCCATTTTGCCCTTGTTATACAGGTCAATCTGGTGAACAACCTCTTTCCTTTGGCTGACACATTGCTTACGTGCGGCTCCACTTCAAAATTGGCTCCGAAGGTTACACCTAGGTACTTTACCTTTGGTTTATATCTTATTCCTTTTTCCTACGGCTCGAGTCTTATTGTTGGTGGTATAAATCCATGCTCTCCGACATTTATCAGCGATTTGGTTGCTGTCCCTGTTTTGTTTTATTTCTTATTTCGCTTTGGATTTAGTCCATCGCCATTTTTCAGCAGTATCAACTCTGTCTTACTCTTCGAGATTTGAAGATTCTCTTCTTTTGCCCAGTTGGTTATCGAATCCGTTATCACTTGTCCTTTTTCTTCGATGTCTTTGCGAGAGTTCCCTTTTATTATAGCAATCAGATCATCTGCGTAGGCTACTATTTCACTGTCGAGTTCTTCGATTATCTTGAGAAGTCTGTCCATTCGGATATTCCAATAATCTGGTCCTACTACTGATCCTTGCGGACATCCTCTGCTAATTTCTCTCAGTACCATTTCATAAAGTCCGATTACTTGCATGTGTCTATCTTTGAGATAGCTCCTTATGAGGCAGAGCATGTTAGGGACATCGAGTGTAAGTGAGACACCTTTGATGTTGTTCGGCGCTCGTGGTACCTGGGCCATTTGGCTAAACCCGCGCTCAACGACCATCTGCAAGCAGCTGGTCGGAGCATGACGGTGCGAGCGAGCCCAGCAGGAATACACCTGGTTCCGCCCAGCCATCCCGCCACACTCACCCACACCGCCGTTTTTACAGCACCCATCCACCACCCGGGTCAAACACCGTCAAGGTAACTGACTAGGAAAAATTACCGCTCGTTGCGGAAGGACCCCCTCAGTCGAGGACCGATCTGTTAGCCGCATTTTCCCTACCACTCCATCCTCCCAGACGGAACCCAAGAGGCAAGAATGATAGGTCGACGTGCGTTGCCCGCGGGTTGCCACGTGGAGGCCGATCGGCGAGAATACAGGTCGTGTTTTGCAACTAAGTTGCAAGTCCAGTGCTCTACGGAGGATCCAGATCGCAGTCGATGGTTTGCTGGAACGCCTTTACTCTTTGCTGGTACACCGGACATTTAGCGTCCGCAGCATGCTCATGCGGCCTGCCTGCTCTGCGGCACAGAGCGCACTTCTTCTGCTATTCTTCGCTTGTACAGTTGCTGGTCGAGTGTCCTTCTGCCGCACAGAACCCGCAGGTTTCCACCTGGGCCCCATATTTTGCGGAGATATTTCCCAATGACTGACACTTGTAGCATCTGCTGACTACACAGAAGTCTGCTACTCTACAGCGCCAGAGTCCCAAGTAGACTCGTCCTACTTTTCTGAGAGCATTCCTGATCTCTGGTGTCACTTCCGCAACCCAGTTAATTACTTCCAGTCCCCTCTTTCCAGTTTTAAACTTCAGCGTTAGATTCTCGCTGAGCTCTGTGACTATACGAGGACCTAATAGTCCATCGTTCTGGGCGATCAATGACTCTTTCAAGTTTGCCTCATCGACTTCCGAGGGTACATCGTAAAAGATAACCCTCGGCTTTCTCTTGCCTGCCGCTTTGATCTCGAGGTTCTCTCTCCTAAGTTCTTGGTTGTCCAGGATCTTATTCAGGTCATCGCGCTCAGCGACGTTAATTCGGACTCCTCTCTTGGTCCTCCAGACTGATTTTATTTTGATCTTATTCTCAATAGGTTTGACCCCATCGAGAATTTGATCTTGCTGTTCCTTTGTCATGTCTCCCTTAACATTGTCAGTCATGGTTAGTACCGCCACATATGAGGGCTTCGGTACCTTCAGGTTCTTACCCATGGCTGTGATGGCTGGAGGCGCATTGGTTAGACCGCCGCGCACCGCCTGGCTAAAAGTGGGTGCTACTTTTCTTTCAACGAGCTCTAGCGCTCTTTCGAGTCCTTCCACCTTGCCAAGCAGGTAACTGTTCTCTCTGACCAACGCTTCTGTAGTTTCGGCCAGACCCTCGTGAAGACCCTGGATTTCGGCCAAATCCTGTTTATTCAGCTTCATAGCTGTTGTCTCAACCAGCCACTTTCTGAAAGTGGCTTTCCAAGTCGCAGTGAGCTCGTCGAAATGATTCACTGCGTTTCCTTCTTCATCTTCCATCTCCTCTACTTCTTCCTCCTCCTCTTCCTCCACCTCCTCATCCTTTTGGTCCTTATCGATTTCTGACCTGGACCGCTTACTTCTGTGGGAAGCAATACTCTCTGACTCCTCCTTTTCCTTCCGCTTTTTCAGCCTCCGCTTTTTCCTTCTTCTCTCTCCTCCTCTCCTCTATCTTCTCTCATCTCTCGTAGCTCTTGCCGAGCAAGTTTATGCGCTTAAACCGGGCTCTTACTCTTGCAAGATGTTCCGCTTCCCGCAACTGATGAGGTGGCCACCGATTCTTGGGCTTTGGAGGTCGCCGATGCAGCAGCAGCAGCAGCAGCTGCTCTTTTCTGCGCCTGTTCTGCAATCCAAATCTTGTTTTCTTTAAATCTTGCTTTTACATACTCCGCAGTGTTCACCTTTGGTATCTCCAGTCTTAACACCTTCTCCTCCTCCTTCTTTCCTCCTTTCTTTTGTTTTGGTTTGTTTTTATCCGTATCCATTTGCGATGTCAGTTACGGCTGGGTATTCTATCCATACAGTTGAGTCGCTCCCACCTACGCTCAATGGGGCTGCGGCACCAAGGCCTACAGACCGCCCCTCGCCAAGGCAGCGGCCGGACCTGATTGCGACAGAGTTAGCGGCTCTGCCTTCCAGACCATCTGCTCAGTATCATCACAGTACGCCATACCGCCGAATCGTTCCAAGACCCAAGGGCCCTGGACGACTCTACCTTTAATTAGCCCCAAAGGTGAAAGGGAGCTCTCCGGTTCAGCGGGCCGAGCCACCCACCCAAAGGGTACGTCTTGCAGGCAAGATCTCACCCACCGGCCTGCGAGCATGTCAGGGACATTGGAGTGTTGTTGAGACGTCAAAAGGTGGAATTCGACTCTCGCGGTACCTCAGCCTATAGGCTATAACTGCACTCAACGACCAACTGCAAGCAGCAGGTCGGAGCGTAGCGATTTGGGCGAGCACGGCAAGAATACACCTGGTTCCGCCCGGCCATCCCACCACACTCGCCCTCACCGTCCACATTGGGCCCACCAACCACATAGGTCCAACACCGCCGAGGTGACTGACTAGGAAAAATTACCGCTCGTTGCGGAGGGACCCCCTCAGTCGAGGACCGATCTGTTAGCCGCATTCTCCCTACCACTCCATCCTCCCGGACGGAACCCAAGAGGCAGGAATGATAGGTCGACGTACGTTGCCCGCGGGTTGCCACGTGGAGGCCGATCGGCGAGAATACGGGTCAAGTTTTGCAACTCTGGTTGCAAGTTCTGCTCTACGGAGGATCCAGGCCGTAGTCGATTGTTTGCTGGTATGCCTTGAGTCGAATCTGATACATTGGACACTTAGCGTCCGAGGCATGATCATAAGATCGGCATGCTCTGCAACACATTACGCATTTCTTCGGCTGCTCCTTGTTCCTGCAATCACGAGTTGCATGTCCATCCGCCGCACAGTGCCCGCAGGCTTCCGCCGCGGCCCCGCATTTTGCAGCAATATGCCCCAATGCCTGACATTTGTAACATCTCCCGAGTACGCAGAAATCTGCGACTCTACAGCACCGAAGTCCCAAGTAGACTCGTCCTACTTTTCTGAGAGCATTCCTGATCTCTGGTGTTACCTCAGCAACCCAGTTAATTACCTCTAGTCCTCTCTTTCCAGATTTAAACTTCAGCGCCAAATTTTCGCTGAGCTCAGTGACTATGTGTGGACCCAATAGTCCATCGTTTTGGGCGATCAGTGACTCTTTCAAGTCTGCCTCATTGAAGTCCGTAGGTACATCGTAAAAGATGACCCTTGGCTTTCTCTTGCCTGCCGCTCTGATCTCGAGATTCTCTTTTCTAAGTTCCTGGTTATCCAGGATCTTATTCAGGTCATCGCGCTCAGCGACCTCTATTCGGACTCCTCTCTTGGTTCTCCTCACTGACTTGATCTTGATCTTGTTCTCAATAGGTTTGACCCCATTCAGAACTCGATCTTGCTGTTCCTTCGTCATGTCATCCTTTACGTTGTCAGACATGGTTAGCAACGCTACATACGAAGGCTTTGGCACCCTCAGGCTCTTGCCCATGACTGTGACGGTCGGAGGCGCATTGGTTAGACCACTGCGGACCGCCTGGCTGAAAGTGGGCTCCACTGTCTTTACAGCACGCTCGTGCGCTTTTCGAAGTTTTGTTTCTAGAATTTCAACTTTTCCTATCAAATAGCAGTTTGCTTTCACCAGCTGTGTTGCGATCTCGTCAATTTCCTCATGAACGTCCTGAAACTTGGCAAGGTCGTGCTTGCTCAGTCTTGTGGCGGCTTTTCCGCCTATACACCTCCTAAAAACTTCTCTCCAGTCTCGTAGCAGTTCAAAATATCTGTCATTATAATCTTGTTGATGTTGTTGTTGTCTTCCAGGACTGTCCACTCTGCTCCTCTTGCTTTTTCGGGAAGCTTCGCTTCCTGCAACAGATGGGGTATTGACAATTGCTGAATGGGCATCACTGTCCACTCTCGGAATTCCCAGTCTCAATTCCCTTCTCCTTTCTCCTCCTTCCCTCTCCAAATTTTTTGTTTTATCTTGTTCCATATGCGATGTCAGGTACGGCTGGGTATTAGTTCTATACAGTTGAGTCGCTCCCACCTACGCTCAACGGGGCTGCGGCACCAAGGCCTAAGGCCTGCGGCCAGGGCAGCGGCTGGACCTGATTGCGACAGAGTTTGCGGCTCTGCCTTCCAGACCATCTGCTCAGTATCATCACAGTACGCTGTACCGCCGAGTCGATCCAGGACCGAGGCCCCAGGCGACTCTGCCTTTAATTAGCCCCAAAGGTAAATGGGAGCTCTCTGGTTCAGTGGGCCGAGCCGCTCACCCAAAGGGTACGTCTTGCAGGCAAGATCTCACCCACCGGCCTGCGAGCATGTTAGGGACATTGAGTGTTTGTGAGACCAGGGTGGCTCAATTTTTCTACCCATCCACCATTTTGCTATCTTTCCACCAAGGGGTCCGACTTGGAAAAATCACCGTTCTCACCTTTACAGGATCATCGAACGGATGTGACCTCTCCTCACGGAGAACGGTGTCTTAGCCGCTCCCCCCGTCCACCCACCCCCACTGTAGGCAAGCTCACAGTCTGGAGGAGGGCGGACCGGAGGACCGTTGCCCGCGGGGTCACCACGTCGAGGCGCACCGTTGAGACATAGTCTCGGTCACTGTCCTGCGTGCCAGCAGGTCCATTCATTCTATCACCCATTCATTCTTCTCCCAGCCACTCGATCTCCACTCACGCTTCCATTCATGCTTCTCATTCACCAATCACTCAGCTCCCTCATTCTCTCTCAGCCGCCGACTCTCGCCCTCCTTGATCTTCAGCACCTTGACGGCGAATTCTTCGAAGATCTTGAAGGCGGCCTCGTCAGCGACCAGACATTCATTACAGTCACTCCCATAGGGAGGGACTCGACCACGCTCCTCGAGAACACGGCATAAGCCGGCCCTTTGCTCGGTGAATTTTGGTCAGTCCCATAGAACATGGTTCGATGTCTCCATCTCCCCACACTCACAGTGACCATCCTCTACTCGCCCGAACTCTTGCAGCTTCGCCTTGAAATCCCCGTGCCCCGTCAGAAACTGGGCACTGTAGAAGCCTACTCTCAGCCAAGACTTCGCAAGCCTGTCCCGGACGTCCGGAAAGAAGCCCCGAGTGACGGCGCCTTTGGTCTCCGCGACCCATCTGGCCTGCCATTCATCCAGTGCATCCTCCCCAACGCGGGTCCCGATCTACTCCAAGTTGGAGTCTCCATCGAACACCACATTGCCGTATTCGAAGGTCTCCTTTTTCCTAATCTTGTATTTTTAGTACTTCTCCTTCACTAGGAGATCCAAGGAAAGTAGTCCATTCAATACTTGAAGTGCGCTAGTTGACACTGTGCTGTAGGCTCTGGATGTGCGCAGCAGTGCGAAACGCTGCTGAGCGCATGCCAGATCGCCGAGTGTCCTGTTGCACAGGTGACCCCAGGTCCCGACGGCGTAGAGCATCGTGGGAAGGAACACTCTTCTGTACAGCACTGTCAGAGTTTTGTTGCTCAGTCCCCAGTTAGCCCTTGCGATTCTGCTGAGCCTGCCGTACAGCTGCTTCATCTTACTGCCTTGAGTGCACAAGTGATTCTTGATCCCCAACCTGGTGCTGATGTTCACACCCAGGTACTTGACGTCCTGGGCGTACTTTATACCTTTTCCTTCTACCTTGATGGTGGGGGGTCTGATCCCCCCCTTTGCCGGTCTTCACAATGGACCTAGTGGCCGCCCCGTGCGTCAACAATCTCTTACTGGTGACCCTTCCCCATTCCCAAGCCACGATAGCCTTCCCTGACTGCATGCCTCTGTCCTTGAGCAGGGTCATTTCCGTCTTGGTCCCCGAGAGCTGCAGGCCCAGGCCGTTCGCCCACTGGTACACCACGTCGGCAAGCTCCTGCCCCCTCGCCTCAATTACCCTACGGCTTTTTCCTTCTAGGAGTACGCCGATGTCATCGGCGTATCCCGTGGCTTTCGCCCTTCGCCTTGCAAGCTCGAGCAGAAGCTTGTCCACGTTAATGTTCCAGAAATCCGTGCCCAGGACCGACCCTTGCGGGCACCCCTTGAACACCTTCCGGATCACCTCCTCAAAGAGCTCCCTCATTGTCATTGTTCTATCACTAAGATAGCTCAACACCAACTTCAGGAGCTCTCCAGGGCATCCGCGCAGCCTCAGCTCCTCTATAATGGATGACCATCGCAGGTTGTCGAAGGCCCCAGTAATGTCGAAGAACAGGGCGTACACCTGCTCCTCTTCCGAATTCCTCGCCCCTTCAATCACTCGCGCAATGGCTTGTTCAGTGCCCCTTCCCCTTCGGTACCCAAACTGTGTCTCCGAGGAGAACAGAGGGTGCAGCACTATAGGTTCCAAACGTGACTTGATCAGCTTCTCCAGTACCTTGCTGATAATCGGCAGAAGGCATATGGGCCGGTACGATTTCACCTCTGTTGGGTCCTTTTCAGGGCCCTTCAGAAGCACCCGTATGACCCCGTTCTTCCAGGCCTTCGGAAAGACATCGTACTCCAGACACCCGTTAAAGAGCCTGGTCATGGACTGGAGTAAACCAGCCCTTGCCGCTCTTTTTACCATTTCGGCCTCAATCATATCATTCCCTGGAGCCTTCCTATTCTTGAGGCTCTTCACGGCAGCCCGAACTTCGCCTTTTGACCAGCGCCGCACGGGCTCCCCGAGAGGGAACTCCGGAGGGGTATATTCCTCCGGGGTCTCCTCCCCAAAGAAGCTCTCAAGAATTTTGGAAGCGCCTTCTCTCCAGGTCGTGGTGTGTCCTTCTCCGGTTTCAATACTGCCAATGACCTGCTTTGGTTGCAGGCGCCCACTGGCCATCTTGTATGCCGGTCCGTACGGTTTGCCTTCATTCGATTTCTCAACAAATTTCCGCCAGCTGTTTTACCTCTCAGTGTTCATGGCGCTACCATAGACACGAAGAGAATCACGGTACACAAGTCTGAGTTGCTCCCTCCGGTCAGGGTCTCTCTCCTTTTGGTAATCTCTCCTGGCTCGGTTCATCCGTAACTTCAGCGTGGTGAGTCTCCGGCACCAGAATGGTACGGATCTTCGGAAACGCTTCCGTCTCGGGATCGGCCAAGACCCTGGCACTTGTAACATCGAGTGATCTCCTGGAAGTCCTTCACCTTGCAGCTATGCCACCCGACGTACAAATACTTCTGATTGGTCAGCAGATTCCTGGTGGCGGCGTCGACCTCCAGGACCCAGTTCGTCGTCTCCTCGTTCCTCCTCCCGGTCCTGAACCTGGGCCTGGCGCCCGTGGCCAGAGCGTCAACCGAGATGCCTCCCAGTTGCTACGCATTCTGTTCCGCCATTCTTTCCAGCAGCTCACGTTCATTCAGACCCTTAGGCACGTCGAACACGATGATCTTTGGCCTTCTGCCCGAGAGCTCTTTGGCCTCCAGGCCAGCCTCCGCTAGCTTGGCACTCTTCTGGATTTTGTCCAGGTCTTGGCGAGACGCCGTCTCTACCAGAATTGCTACGTCCCGCATCCTCCGTACGCCTCTGACATGAATGTTCTCGGGCCGTGAGCTTTTTCTTAGTTTCCTCGGCGCCCCACTTGTTGCCTTGGGGATCCGTCTCCTGCTGGGGACGGATTACCAAGGCGTGCCTCTTCTCCGGGCGGGCCTTACCTCCACCCGGCACCCTTGCCGGTGGTGGTCCGCTGCTGCTCCCATGGCCCTTAAGGGCTTGGCTGTAGGAGACCTTGGTCTCTCTTCCCGCGTGTCCTGCCCTGAGACTGGCGTTCTCCATAGCCAACTCCTTCGTGAATCGGGATATTCTCCTCAACAGGGCGGTTATTTTTTGAGCCCATGGGTTCTCCATCTCTTTCTCATCCTTATCGGACCCCTGACGCAGAGGCACCATGAGCTCATTCTTCACTCTCCGGATGTATTCCTCGATCTTTCCGAGACAGTCAATGTCGCCGCTGTTGTCGCCTTCCGGGTCGAAATCTGTCCGGGGTCTCTTGGACACCTTTGAGACCGACGTGTACGAGCTCATTTGACTGGCCATGCTGCAATAGCTGCTCTCGCTCGTGGTCCTTAGTTTGCCTTGCCTGCTGCCGCTAAAGTACACCAGGTTGGACTCTGCTGCCGGCGTCTCCACCACTGATGTTCCTGTCACTGGTTCCGGTGTGGGCTTGGCTTTTGCCAGCGCTTCATTCTGACTCATGGCCTCCTTGTTCTGGCCTGGCTTGGACTTACTCCTGGTCACCACCTTTTTCTCAGCCCTCGTTCCCGTTGGCTTCTTCGGCGGTCATTGTCCGTCCTTCAGAGATTTACCGCTCGTCGTAGTCGCAGATTTTGATTTTTGAGAATCCATAGAATCTGAAAAGTGAAAGTCTACGTGGCGTCCTCTGTCTCTGACTATAACGCCATGCCCAAAGGGTTCCCAACGCCGACGCAGGGCGCGGGAGAGACTTTTAGATGACGTAGTCGCTCCTCCAGCCCCAAGTCGCCGATTTCGACCGCCCTACACTCCCCCGACCTGCGAAGCATCGAGTTGAAATGGAGTGTATGATTGAGCGGCTTCCCACCGGTCCCCCGAGACTCTTGGAGCTAACCTGGGCCGCCGTCGAGCAACAACGCTGACTCCGGATAGCTCTAGCGGCTACTAGGGCCCTTTGGCCGCGTGCGCACGGAGAGACACATCGCGCCGAGGCTATAGACGGCCCCGGATCGTCACACAGTATGTCAGCCCAACTCGCGGACACGGCGCTCCCACCCGCACCCGCGGCTGTATCCTCCATTTCCGCCGACCCGACTAGCCCGCTGCCCAGTTCCTTCGTCGTTCGCAATCCAATGGCCCGCCGAGCCCATCCCTGCGGAGGGCCTCCCGCCGTCTAGTGGCTCGTTCTTCCTTTCGAATGGAGCGTCATGTGTGCGACATCGGTCCTTCAGTTCTCGTTCGTCACGTAGCGTCGTGACGTCGGTGTTTGTCC
Organism: Aphelinus atriplicis; assembly: GCA_020882685.1. NCBI lineage: Eukaryota > Metazoa > Arthropoda > Insecta > Hymenoptera > Aphelinidae > Aphelinus > Aphelinus atriplicis. The sequence continues at coordinate 9,678,882 of CM037073.1, forward strand.
TAACTCAGCCAGTGGCGAGCCCGTCCCCTGCCTCCTCAGCAGAGATCGCACCGCTCTGAACCTTGGAGGAAAAATACCGCCCTGACATGCCTGCGCGGTCCACATCGCATGGAGATGCCCCGCACAACCTGCAATATCGTTTGCCCCGATACAACGAATCCTGTAACCTTGGCTCCTTGTTAACTCTAGTCCTTCGGCGACTCCGCTGGTTCAGCGGTTGGGACAGCCCCACACCAACCGAGCATAAAAATAAAAATCGCGCGCCATTGGCGAACGACCGGTGGTCGCCCAATCGCCCAGCGCAAGTGGTGGCTCGGTGCCCTCGCTAGGGCCCAGCAGCGCGAGTCCTCGTGCGAGTGAGTCACTCGAGCATCTTGCCGAGATCAAGTTCGAGCGCATTGCTTTCACAGTATCTTTTGGCAAGACAAGGCGGGCGGGCTCCGCAGCGCACCCATGCGTCGATTGGGTCTCGCAGTTTTCACATCACGTGCAGCAGATATAGCTAGCACGCTGCTTCCACAGCGACCCCTCCCGCCACACGGGCACGCCACTTGCAAGTGACGCCTTTCCAAGTCAGGGCGCATTGCTTTGGTGACGTACCCGAACGAGAGCCTGAGAGGACCGAAGTCCCCCAGGCCAACGCTCTTTGGACGCCAAACCGGCAACGCACTCATTCGAGGACCGCACAGGCTGCTTATACAGCACGGGGTCGAGCGCAGGCACTTCGCCGAGCAGGCAGCCAGGCCACTTCAAAGTCGTCGCAGCAACGCGAAATGGATAAGTCCATGCGCATTGCTTTCGTGCGTAAACTTTCAAAGAAAGCCCAGCGCACTGCTCATGCAAGAACCCAGCACTCTTAGCTCCGTAGCAGTGCAAAAGTGGACTAGGTCCACCCGCATTGCTTTGATGCGTGAGCATTTGAGAAACTAGGTCGCATTGCAATACACAAGCGCCAGTTCGATTTTGAGACCACCCGCCGTCCAGCGGCGGCTCGTCTGTAATTGTACGCACACATGCGATGAACGAACCGACAGCGTTCTGTACCTCCCCTTGGATAGGCCCAATGGTCCCATTGGATCGCGATAAGCCCACTCCTGTAACTTAGAGCAATCCTTTTCCAAGCAGAACTAGCGAACCAAGAAGTCTCATCGCTCGCAGATACCACTAGTCGACCCTCCGTCGGTCACCAGCGAGCTCTGGGAGTGGTCAGAGCCTCAGCCGTTTACCAATTAGAGTACTGTCAGTGGATACCGCTTTTCAGCACAGGATGGGCATCGTATCCATCCTGGCTTAGCTCAGAAACTTTCAAGGTTCACACACTGCGGGTCTTCAGTCCAGCAGGGCCGACTGGATTCTACAGTTCCGCGTTCAAGGGACCGTCCTTACTACTGTATTCCAGCACACACAGCACACGGTTACCCGGGCGAGATCGCAATGGCCGCGCGTTCGGCTGCGCAAGCTCAGTTGTCACGAGCTGCGCACTGTGTTCGAGTCCAAAGACTCTACCTTTAATTAGCCCCAAAGGTCAAAGGGAGCTCTCTGGTTACGATGGGCCGAGCCGCTCACCCGAAAGGCACGTCTTGCAAGCAAGATCTCGCCCACCAGCTCGATAGCATGTTAGGGACATTGGAGTATTGTTGAGACGTCAAAAGGTGAAATTCTACTCTCGCGGTACCTCAGCCTATAGGCTATAACCGCACTCAACGACCAACTGCAAGCAGCAGGTCGGAGCGTAGCGATTTGGGCGAGCACGGCAAGAATACACCTGGTTCCGCCCGGCCATCCCGCCACACTCACATACACCGCCATTTACAGCACCCATCCACCACCAGTGCTTAAACACCGCCTAGGTGACTGACTAGGAAAAATTACCGCTCGTTGCGGAGGGACCCCCTCAATCGAGGACCGATCTGTTAGCCGCATTCTCCCTACCACTCTCCTCCTCCTTCTTTCCTCCTTTCTTTTGTTTAGTTTTATTTTTATCAGTATCCATTTGCGATGTCAGTTACGGCTGGGTATTCTATCCATACAGTTGAGTCGCTCCCACCTACGCTCAACGGGGCTGCGGCACCAAGGCCTACAGACCGCCCCTCGCCAAGGCAGCGGCCGGACCTGATTGCGACAGAGTTAGCGGCTCTGTCCAGACCATCTGCTCAGTATCATCACAGTACGCCATACCGCCGAATCATTCCAAGACCCAAGGGCCCTGGATGACTCTACCTTTAATTAGCCCCAAAGGTGAAAGGGAGTTCTCCGGTTCAGTGGGCCGAGCCGCTCACCCAAAGGGTACGTCCCGCAAGCAGGATCTCACCCACCGGCCTGCGGGCATATTAGGGACAGTGGGAATCTCGTTAATTCATAAAAACAAGTGCCCACAAAGTAGATAGGGTCCTTGCCGATTGAAAGATAACTATATCATCTCCTGACGTTTACCCGCTCGTTACTCTACCTCGGCATCAGTTCGCACATGGTGACAAGTACGTTTCTGCTCAAGTCCAGGCGCATTGCTTTAAACTACCGCAAAATTTTTCCTCTCATAGAATAACAGATAGGGACACTGTGAAATTTATGCTAGAGTCTTGAAGAACAAGACCCTACGCGGCGTTATCTCCCGAGAACGGTTATCGCCATCCACGTTCTGGGAAAATCGAAGGAGATCTACGATCTCCTCCCATTTGCCCTTCCAGCTGCTATTATATATCCGCCACCCAGCGAAACCGCCGAGAGACCAAGCTGTAAAAAAATCCAGTTGCCGTTGGCGTCTCACTTTGAACCGTTCCTCGATGCGCGTAGTATTAACTGCATTGTGGAGCGGATTGCCGTGATGTCCGGCACAGTCACTTTCGTCTACAGATATGCGCGTTCGCACCTGCAGTCTACAGGGAACCACGGGGAGGCGTGACTGCCGTGCCTTATTGAGGGCTGCGCCGAGCCGTCGAGGAGAGATAGATGGGAGAAAGCAGTGTCAGACATTTGAAGCCCTCCTATATTTGTGGCAGCGCCGAGTCGTGTTGAGGAGGGCCAAAGTATCGGGTCTATGACATTTGAAACTCTCCTCTATTCGAGGAGAGATAGATGAGTATCCTTGATGATCTAAAATCGGGATTGTGATAAATCACACTCTCTTGAGAGAACCTCCTTACAGAACAGTTGGAAAGCTGCAAAGGTCTCTTCGTTTGACAGCAAATGCTGTAATTTTTTGGGTCCGATGGGTTTCCCCAGGCTGGCTTCAAGACTTGCCCTCGACCTGCGTGTGTACGGGCACTCTAGCAACAGATGGAGAGATGTCTGCTTCGCCCCACAGCCACAGTCACGCGATTCACGAAGTCCGAAGCCAAGGCAATCGTCGTCGGCAGTTATCAATTTTCAATTGATTCTGACCGAGCGACCCATTCGAATCTCGCTTAGGATACGCCGCAGGTCAAGTTGAATATCTATAGGAAGAACACCAGCAATCACTCTGAGAGCATCGTTAGAGGTGGTACGGTAGGCTCCCGTTACCATGAGGAGCACCTTCCTCTGCAATGTCTTGAGGATCTTCATTTCAGCTGAGCGGCACTGGCTGAGCCATCCTGCAGCAGCATAGGTGACGATAGGATCAAAGATACCTCGATATAGCGAAACGAGAACTCGATTTTTGAGTCCCCACTCATTTTTCGTAAGCCTTCTGAGCTTAACAAATGAAGGGAGCACCTTACTCTCCATCTTTTTTACATGGGTTGCGACTTTGAAATTATGGTCTATGTTAACCCCTAAGTAGCGGACCGATTTCCTGGTTTTTAAATTTTTGCCGTTTAGTTTTATTGTGGGGTTTCTCGGATTTGTCGAGCCGTTGCATCTGAGGAAAATTCTTTCAGATTTCGACTCAGAAATTTCAAGTTTTGCCGTCTTGCTCCAGTCTGACATTTCATCCACTACTACTTGGCAGACTCTTTCTAGTTCCTTTCGATTATTGTCATGGATCACTGATCCCAGGTCATCAGCATATGCAATGAGCTGTATGGGCAGGTGTTGAGCTAACCGTTCTAGTCGAACCAGGAGCACATCAAAAGACGTGTTCCAGGCTGGAGGGCCGAAGACTGACTCTTGCGGACAGCCGCGTTTTGGTCTTTTCGAAACATCTCCTCCACACCAAGCAATGCTCACAACGCGCCCTGTGAAGTAGTCCTGCAATACTAGAAAGACGTTTCGCGGGCAACCCTTATCCTTCATGTATGCCAAAATAGTTTCGTGCCACCCGTTGTCAAAGGCGCCTTTGATGTCAAACAGCATCACGTAGACGTACTTCGCACTGGAGTCTTGCACCGCCTCTTTCAGTTCGGTGAGCACGTTCTCAGTACTGAGCCGGGGAGTGAAGCCAAATTGCCGGCTCGAATTGTTATCGGCGATTAGAACTGAGTCAGCAAGCTTGAGCATCAGGACCTTTTCGAAGAGTTTACCTATCACCGAGAGAAAACAAATTGGGCGATAGGATTTCGGATCCGTCGGGTCCTTATCATCACCTTTTTTGATGAATCTCAAGGAACCCTGCTTTCAGACCCCGGGGAACACTCCGAACTTGAGGCAGGCATTAAAGAGATCAAAGAACGTGCTCGGAATAAGTCCGAATGCTCTCTTAGGCACAATCACCTCTATACTGTCGGGTGCCGGAGCCGAAGTGTTTTTAAATGTTTTAATCTTTTTGCGGATTTCACCGACCGTGATCGGCGAGCAATCGTCCGTGTCCGGTGGAATTTTGCTATCTTCTCTTATTAGTTCTAGCTCGGGGGTGTCCGATTCAGGTGTACACTCAAAAGGGCCCTGGCTGACTCATCATACGATTGCACTATCCCATTGCTACTTCTAATAGCAGTCAGGGTAGCATGTGGTTGTAGCTTACCAGCAGATAGTTTATACACCGGACCCCATTGATCTTTATTACCCTCAACTGTGACAAAGTTCCGCCAGGAGCTGGTCTTTGCTGAATCGATGGCTTGCCGGTAGATCATCAGTCTACGTTCATATTCAGATTTCAGCGCAGAAAAGTCTTTATTTTCACTCCTTTTGAGTGTACGGTGAGCTGCGTTATTCGCCTTTTTCAGCTCCATTAGGTTTCAGATCTATTAGGCAAGATCGTCTCTGTTTTAGTTTTTGAGATCTGCAAGTTTTCGCTCTCTGCCCAGTTCACTATGATGTTCGTTAGTCGCTGCCCTTTATCTTCAATTTCCTTTCGACTTCTTCCTGAGATGAGAAGGATAAGGTCATCTGCATAGGCAACAATTTCTCCTTCTGCCTCTTCTATCAGCCTCAACAAGCGGTCAAGCGGCATGTTCCAGAAATCGGGTCCAAGGATTGAACCCTGCGGACAGCCTCGACTTAATTTCCAGATGACGTACTCGTAGAGTCCAATTATTTTCATGTGCCTGTTGTCAAGATAGCTACGTACGAGTCTTATGATGTCCGCAGGGCACCCTCTTTCCGTCAGTTCTCGTAACACCGAGCTCCATTTGAGGTGATCAAATGCCCCAGTGATGTCAAACATGATCGCCATGACCATCTCATCCTCAGCACCATCCACTATTCGCCTCACCAGCGCAATCGCATCCTCAGTCGAGCGCTTTAGTTTATAGTCATACTGTGCTCCTGATGCAAAGTCTGGGTCTTCAATCATTGGCGTTATGGTCTGCTTAATCAGCCTTTCGAGAACCTTGCTGAGGATAGATAAGAGGCAGATTGGCCTATATGATTTTGCCTGTGTGGGATCTTTTTCCACTCCCTTGAGAAGAACTCTTACACTTCCAGTTTTCCATGCACTGGGGAAGATTCCATGATTTTTGCATCCATTATATAGTCGTGTTAGGACCCTCAGAAAATCTGTTCTTGCTGCTGCTTTTACCATCTCCGGCTCTATCATGACCTCCCCAGGGCATTTCCTATTCTTCATCCTTTTTATTGCCCGCGCCACATCTCTCTCAGTCCATTCTGGGCTACAATAGCCAGAGTTCACTTCAGTATGCCTATCTGTTGCATTGTCGTCATCGTGGGAGAACAGGCTTTCGAGCAATGCGGACATTGTCTCTTTGCAGGTCATAGTGTAACCAGAGGTCGTCTCCAGTGCAGAAGCTGCCGTTTCAGGAGTAACTTTGTCGTTAAAGATCTTATATATAAGACCGTATGGGTCCTTCTGCGTATCCTTTTCGACGAGGGTCCTCCAGCTTTGGTTTCGAGATTGACCTATATTCCTTGTGTATTCCCGCCGTTTCATCTTGTATACGCGCTTTTTCAGCTTTTTCTGGGACGGATCGGTTTCTATCTGATAGCTTTTGCGCATTTGATAGGTCTCTCTCTTGGCCAAGCTCAAGGTTCTCGTCCACCAAGGAACCGACCTCTGGAAACGTTTTTTTCTCGGAATCGTGTGCTTTGTCGACTCTATCATAGCTGACGTCACTGCCTTAGCCAGCTCTTCGACATCCTCAGGACTCTCAAGCGCCATTCCCATGAGTGCAACTGATCGTTTGTTCAATGCAGCTTTTTAGGCCTTCCATCGGGCTCGTTTGATGTTAAATCTCTGCTCTTTGATGCACGCTTGTTTGTCCTCATCTCCAAACCTCAGCGTCATGCAAATGGCTCTATGGTCACTTGACGTCGCATTTTCCATCACTTTCCAGCTTACTATTCTGCTTGCTAGTCTCATCGTCGCAATCGTCACGTCGATGTCTCTCTCTCCTTTTGCATAAGGGCATAGCTGTCTAGGCTGATTAGCAGTCACTAGATCAAATTGAGCTATGATATCCTCGATTATCTGTCCATTTTCATCGGCTTCGTTTGTTCTCGAGCTCCATAGAGGAGAGACACCATTGACATCCGCTCCGATGAGAATTTTATCGGACCGTATGGTACTGAGTACCATCTGGAGATGCTGCGCATGTGTAACAGCATTATCCGAGAACTTGTAATACTGGGAAATTGCCAAGAAAGATCCATGTGGGCCGGTTATATGTGCACTGACACAGAAAGCATTGCTAAGATGCTTTAGCACAACCGCTGTATACCTTTTGTCTCTTATGACGATGCAAGCCCATGGATTTTCATCCGCTTTATTCCCAGTTAATACACAGTTCGAATATTTGCCGAAGCCAACCACCATGTTTCTGTTTACATTCGGCTCCTGGATGAGCAATATGGACGCGTCTTACTCCTGCGCAACTTCCATGAGTTCGTCTGTGGCTATCCTGCCTCTACCGAGGTTCGCCTGGAGTACTACAAGGGTAGACTCCTTATCCATAGTCAATGTTCGACTGCATGTTCTCCGTCGCTGCCTTGTATGTCGGACATTTCATGTCCGATTTATGTGTATGGGGTTTATTGGCCCTTTTGCACAAAGCACATTTGGCTGGCTCCCTCGTCTTAATGCATTCCTTAAGACTGTGACCTGTTTCGGTGCATGGTCCACAGGTCTGAACCTCCTCTCTGCAGAATTTGGCTATGTGCGCCAGACCCTCACATTTGTAACAGCGTGTAACGGCACTAATGTCCGTTACCTTACACCGCCTTAATCCGATGTACAGCCTGTCAATGCCTTTCAGAATGTTACGCAGGCGTGGAGTCACTTCCACTACCCAGTTTGTCGTCTCCATATCTCTTTTCCCTGTCTTGAACCTGAAACTGATCTCCTTCCTGAAGATCTCCGCATTGTCGCCTTCCAAGACTTGGGCATTCTGCAGCAGGACTGATTGAATGACATCTTAGGCTGAGTAATATGATGGAACATCATAGATTATCATCTTCGGCTTTCTCTTTTTGGTTTCAGAAACCTCTATCACATCGTTTGTTAGTGCCGGATTCGATAGAATTTTGTCCAAGTCATTCTGATCAGCTGCCACTATGACAACTCCGTTTCTCACCTTACGGATGGCATTGATCTTCAGTTTGTTCTTGACAGGGTCAAGAGATGTTGCGACTTTAGTGCGTAAGGCTTCAACATTGAACGCTGCATTTGGATCTTTTTGGCGAACGATTGCCGCAAAGGGTTTCATTGGAATTATCTTCCGTTTGTTAATAGCCACTGGCGGGACTCTATCCGCCTTTTGCTGGCGCACGATGTCTGAAAAGGGCTGACATCGATACCTTTCCTCGAGAGCACCTTTGAGCCGTGAATTTTCTCTAGCCAAGTCCATAATTAGGCCGCTTATTTCTGCACGAATCTTGTTCAAGTCGGCTATATCCTGTTTCGTGTAGTACTTTCTCTCTCTCAGGAAGGTATCTAGCAGCCCATTCCAGTCGCTCATTTTCTCCGATATCTTATCGACGACTTCATCCTCTACATCAGTATCATCTCCATTATCAACCTCCATCTCTTTCGAGTAGTTTCTCCGATCATGACGCTTTCGTTTTATACTGCTCGTGCTGCTCATGCTCGCTGATCTCCCTCGCGGCGTGCAAGCACTCTTTTCCAGTAAGTTTTTCGTCATTACTATGGACGGTGTTCCTTGCAGGCTTACCTGCTCATTTATATTAATGTTTGTGTTTTGACTATTGGTACCCATGTGCGTATAGTTTTGGAGTGCAAGGCTTTTCAAAGGACCACCACAGCTGCCTGCAGGCTGTGGCTAGGACTCGCCGTGAGGCTACTCTGGTGCGTCCCACGGCCACCAGAGAGAATCGTTTGAGACGGACTAACGGATCCGCCACTCAGGCCTAGGCACGGTTGCTTTACACCAATCCTTCCGTCGCACCTGAGTACTGCCCATAATTAGCGCCATGGGTCGAAGCGAGTACTCCGAGTCAGTGGGCCGTACCAGTCACCCAAAAGGCAAAAAACCCCCCGGCCTGGGTGCCCGAGAAAGTCCAAGCACATTGCTTTCCACAACACACAAGAACAAACTCTAAGCACCTCTATGCGCCAAGCGCATTGCTTCTGATCACCCCTTGTCTAAAGACAGGTCGCGTTCAAATGTGATCAAGAAGCGCGCAGCTCAGTTGTCGCGAGCTGCGCATTGTGTTCGAGTCCGGAAACTCTACCTTTAATTAGCCCCAAAGGTCGAAGGGAACAGTTGGAAAGCTGCGAAGGTCTCTTTATTTGACAGCAAATGCTGTAATTCGTCGGGTCCGATGGGTTTTCCCAGGCTGGCTTCAAGACTTGCTCTCGACTTGCGTGTGTACGGGCACTCTAGCAACAGATGGGAAGATGACTGCCTCGCCCCACAGCCACAGTCAGGCGATTCACGAGTCCGATTCCGTATGGTCGTCCGGAATGTGTACACTCAAAAGGGCCCTGGCCGCCTCATCATATGATTTAACTATCCCATTGCTACTTTTAATGGCAGCCAGGGTAGCATGCGGTTGTAGCTTACCAGCAGAGAGTTTATACACCGGACCCCATTGATCTTTATTGCCCTCGACTGTGACAGAGTCCCGCCAGGAGCTGGTCTTTGCCGAATCGATGGCTTGCCGGTATATCTTCAGCCTACGTTCATATTCAAATTTTAGCGCAGAGACGTCTTTATTTTTATTCCTTTTGAGTGTACGGTGAGCCGCGTTCTTCGCCTTTTTCAGCTCCTTGAGGTCAGGATTCCACCAAGGGCTTACTTTCCTAGACTTTCGCTTGACTGGCATCGATTTCCGGCAGGCCTCCCGGAGGACCCCTGCCAGAGTCGATGCCCGTTCCTCCACGTCCGCCCCGCTCTGCAGGGCGGCAACGTTTGGCTTTTCTCGTTCAAAGGTTTCAAGATGCTCAGCGAACTGGTCCCAGTCAGCCTTACCTGTATTAAATCTGAGCTGGGCCGTCCCCCGAGCAACCTCTCCAGCCGGAGTTCCAACCTCGAAGAGCAGAGCATTGTGGTCGCTACAGGTCATGCCCCTTACCGCCTTCCAACCACCTGCTAAACGTTGCATTGATGGCGAGGTCAGGGTGACATCGATGAACGAGACCCTTTTCCCCCTATCAAATGTTGGTGGCTCGTGGGCGCTATCCAAGACGTGGAGATCGTGTCTGGAGATTAGACTCTCCAAGCCGGTGGCGTCTTTATTGTACGCCTTTTTCGTTCTAGGGCTCCATAAATGCGACTCGATATTTCCGTCAATTCCGAGAATTATCTTACGACCTCTGAGTACGTTTAGTACCATCTCAAGATGATCAAGATGACTCTCAACGTCGTCTTTGAACTGGAAGTAATGTGAGACAACGTAGAAAGAGAGTCGAGGTGTGACAATTTCAGCACATGTGCAGTGCGCGTTCGACAAGTGGGCTAGTTCGAGTACCTCGAACTCAGGATTTGCTATAATGATAGCCGCCCAAGGTTTAACCTTGCGCGAAGCAAGGATTCTATTTTGAAGACCTAGCCCTGCGAGCCAATGGTCGCCCCCATTTCGCGTCCTAGAGTATGGCTCCTGGAGCAAAATTACATCTAGCCGCTGAGGACTGATTAGCTGTCGCAGTTCATCCGAGACCGTCTTGTTCCTGCTCGCATTTAGCTGCAGGAATCTGATTGTGTTCGGGTTTCCAGGTCGAGCACCTCCAGAAGTGAGACGACGATTTTTTCTGGGCGTACCTCCGCCGTTGACGGGGTCGTTTGTTCCCTTTACCGCGTCGCGGTTATCGTTATTAAGGAGTCTAGCAACACCTGGGGTATCTGAAGGAGAATGTTGCCTCTTCCTGTCGCACCTAGTCAGCAGTACCCTTACTGACTTAAGGTGCTCGAGCGTTTTCCGACGCTTCGCGACCTTTTCAGGACAGTCGGAGCCGGCCAGCGCTGCGGCTGGCCGCTTCAAAACCCTCCTGCCCTGATTCGGGTTTGTTTTGGGCTTCATCGCGTAAGGCGGCCGAACTTTAGAGTTTTATTCGAGCTAATTGAGATATTCAGAGCGATCGAGAGAGAGAGAGAGAGAGAGAGAGAGGGGTAAGTGTGTGTGTGTTTGATAGCTTGCGAGTTTACTTGGCTTCGAGCGGACGAGATTTAATCTTTCAGGCTCGTGTTACGTTTTACGGCAGTATATTTACAATCTGGCGAGCCAGTGCCGAGTTGCTGTCACCCTAGGGCTTCTCTGTACTTAATGTCAGATTTGACTAGAAGGTCCTACTCTACTCTTAATTCTCTAAAAATTTTTGCATAAAAAAAGGACCACTGGCAGGCCGAGGCTCACCAGCATTCCTTATAAATTGATTTGATTTAATTTAATTTACTCTATTTAGCTTACCATTAATTCTAAGTTACAATAGGTAACAATCACGGCATCGATCGCCAGAAGACTAGT
>CM037073.1:9695113-9705113 GCA_020882685.1 Aphelinus atriplicis
GCTCGAGACGCCATTATTACGGGATCAGTAGAAAAAGAGCGAACTATCCAGATATACTAGATACTCCACAATACGAGTCAACAAATTACGCGATCTGTTAACTGCATTTGTGGCGTAGTTTATTATGCAAAAATATGATTCAAGCTAAATTCGAGATTGCCTAAATAACACTAAGATCCTTATGTGGAGATATGCGAACGAATCGAAATTCATCATGTAACAACGCCATTTGTTTATTGTTAATTATTTTTACATTATATTTTTCGCAAAAACGTTACAATAGACATTCGTACGTGATCTCCACAATCGAATACAAGTTGAAATATGAAAAATGAATTATTACATCGCGAATAAACAATGTTCACAGCTTATTGATTAATTATGTTAACATGAATTGTACCATTGATTTATTACGAAATGAAAAACGGTTTGCGGGTATCTTAAGAGAACTCATGCCTTGATTGTCTAATGTTGAGTTTTTATTAAATATAGATGAGGATATCCAAAAATTATAAACAATTAGTTGATTGTTATAAATTATTGAACATGACAAAAATATCTCGACATTAGGCAATTGGCATTATTCTCAGACTTTGATAGGCGGCGAACCCGCGTATGTAGCAACAATAGTTAATGCATAATTAGAGTTAACAATTTATCGAATTTAACGAAACCCATAAAAAACGAACTATGAGAGCAAATGTAAATATCTCCATTATAGGCAAATAAGGAACCAACGTGTGGCCGCACACTGTGACGTTTATCGGCGTTCAGCAAATAAGTAAGCTAAAAAACGAGTTAACGCAATACCCTGCGAAGGTGCGTTAGACTATATAAAGGGCCGCGCGTCCTCAATCAAGGCATTCTATCGCGAGCATCGGTAGAGCGCGTATCGGAATACGATCGTCTCCGCGTGCACATAACATCATGTATTGCGAGCGGTCGCGAATCTTATACTTGCGCGTTAATTGTAATCTCTTTGTAAATAGATTTTCGTAGTATTCAATAAACGAGTAACTTTATTTTTAATCAATCTTTTCGTAATCATTTACCAAGTCCGAACCATATTAAAATCACAAACGCTTAACCACATGTTGGCAGTAGCGTTTTACAATCACTCACTTGCGAAGCATCTAACCTCTTGTAGGAAGTGATGCTGCATTTGAGTGCATTACACACACATATTAGCCGGCTGGCCTAACCACACGTTGGAAGGGGCCAAGCTAGGTGACACGGCTGTTAAACCAAGCGTCGTGGTTCATTGCCCGATGCCGGTGTTTTGATGCTAAAACACGATTTTTACACTTACAAATCTTAACACACACACATACAATCTACGTAAGTGGGTGTCCTGTACGAAACCCTGCAACTTCATTTTGACGAATATGATATATGGCAATTTATTCAATGATAACGTTTCATGATAAAGTAAATTCAAATACTTGATATACCACGAGTATATCTGGCGACCGAGAAAAAAATGCCCAAACGTGCCTATAACCGGTAGGTACGTTACAATACTTCTTCACGTTAGCTGCCTTGTGTGCCACGTTTCTCGTGATGACATCCATTGATGTTGCAGCTTTGGTGCCGTTCCTGAGTGCAGCTACTAGCACCATTTTCTCGATGTTCATTAGCCCGAGCCCTCCCTTTGCTCTGGGTGTGTACAGGGATGGCGTGCTGGTATGGATGTCAATGTGAAGAATCGACTTCACGTGTTGTCTCACTATGCTGTCGATCTTGCGCAGCGTGTTCAATGATGGTGGTTGAACAATGAGACCATACGTGAATTTAGGGAGAAAGAAAGTGGTCAGCAGGTTGAGTTTCTGCATGGGTTTGAGGGGTAACTTCCTGACTCTCAAGAAGATTTCCTCAAAAGCCATCGTCTCAAAATCCTGCGCTATACGTCTCCACGGAGTCACCTTTGCTCCAAGGTATCTGAACGTTTCTTCTGGTGTTGTTCCAGCCACTTTCTTACCCTCGATCTCTATCTGTGGATCCAGCACTATCCAAGATTTAGGTCTCTTTCTAATTGCGAATGCCTTGCATTTCACCGCATTTTGCTCGTCCTCGGCTACTGTCACGAAGTCATCCGCAAATGCCATCCCAGATAGATTCTCTTTATCCAGGGAGACCCCTTTCGTGTCTTTCTGGAGCCATTCTAGCTGGGGCTCCATGGCTAGGTTGAAGAGAAGTGGTGAAAGAGGCTCACCCTGCCTCATTCCTCTATCGATCCGAATATACACTTCTCCGTCGCTAGCTTCGATTACTGTTTGGCATCCTTCATACATGCTGACAATGTAGTCGGCGACCAGCTTTGGGATTCCCTTCCGAATCAGACCAGCCTTGATCGCCAAGTGTGGGACAATATCGAACGCCTTCGATATGTCCATGATGCCAAACACTCCTCCATCTAGCTTTGCCTGTTTTATAGCGCTGCCCAGCACTTGAAGATTGTTGTAGCAACCGTTCTCCGACGTGAAGCCCTTCTGGCGCTCGTGCTGCTTTATGACGGCCCTCAACCAATAGTCCAGCATTGCAGAGAAGATTCTACTTAGCATCGAGCTTACCGTAATTGGGCGCCAATTCTTTACGTCACTCGGGTTCTTTCCTGCTTTCGGCATGAGGGTCGTTCTATTTGTCCTCCACTCTTTTGGGCAGTGCTGCGATACCAGGAGTATGTTGAAGAACTTCGCTAGAGCTTGTGCTACTCCATTCTTCAATAGATGTGCCTTTCTTATTCCATCCAGGCCGGGCGCGCTCGACGCTGCTATCTTACCAATCTTGGTCTTGATCTCTGCGGCCGTGATTAGTGTGAATATGCTCGAGATGGGATGTTCGGGCTCCTTTGTGCCACCTATATTCGTTATCTCCGGCCTTTTAACATTCCACAACCTCAAATATAGCGCCTCAATGTTCTCCTTCTTCGGTGGCTGATGGTTTTCTATTTGTGACAGGTCATTTGAGGCGACTATGTCTGCGAGCTTTCTGGGCTCGTTATTGTAGAGGTCTTGGCATCGAGCAAAGGCATAATCGTTCCTGTCGGACCTATTTGACCGGCGGTTGCGCCAGCTTGGCCTTGGCCTTGCCTCGACCCGTCCTTGGCCTTCTCTCACTCGTTTTACTGGCCTCGTTGCTGTTTCCCTCCGAGTCCTCTCTCAGTATTTCTCTTTTGATGGAGTTGTACAGGGCCTCAATTTGCTTGACCGTGGTCGACTCATTTGCGCCACTTAGAGCTCTTATTATGGACTCCCAACTGTCCGGTACCATCTCACCTTGTGCGATTGAGTCCTGTACAGCTTCTCTCCATTGGTCTTCCTCAACTAGTCGGGGGAGGCTCTCGGTCCCAGCCTCATTGACGAAACCCGTTGGGTCAGCCACGTCTCCGTTGACCGATCCTTCGGGCTCCAATGTCTCCGAGGCGTCCTCTAACACATCCTCCGATGTCGTCGACAAAGAGCAACCGCTTGACGAGTCATTGGCTACTCGATCTAAGTCGGTGTCGGACTCCTGCGTCTCTTCAGCGATTTGTGTGTAGGCAATCGCTACGTTGCTTGCGGCATCCAACGCTAGGTTGTTTTCAGCAGACTGTGTGTCTTCGTCTGCTACGTGCTCCGTTCTTATCGAGTACGCATCGTCGTTGACTGATGGTATGTCTTTCGGGTTTGCTGGCTCGTTCCCCGCCTCCTCCCCACCAAGGATCGGGTCCGAGTCCAGTGTCAATTCCGGTAAGTCAACCCCTGAGGAGTCGTCCTGAGAGGGTGGAGGACCCTCTAGATCCTCACCCTCCGATTGGTCCGACTCCCCCGGCGTCGTATCGCCTGCCTCGTGCACATACACCTCCGGGATGTCATGCAGAGCCCGCCTTTTGTCGCTTATTTGCTTCTTAGTGACTCTCGGAAAGTATTTTTCGAGACGCTTGTTAATGTCTCGCTTTCCTCTGTACTTAGTGGCAAGGCGTCTGAGCTTGTTCACATTGTCCTCATCCCACACTGTGTTTGGCGCGCCCTTCTTTCCATGCGGTCGATTGGCTTCGGTCAGTCGTTTGGCATTTCGAACCGCTGGGTGCGCTTTATTTTCGTGCGTCGCCAGACCACGCTTCAGTGCAAAGCACCATGCTTTCGCTTCTGTCCGTCTTGCGACGATCCAAGAATTTCACCTCTAACGTCGCAATACGAATGCCCCCATCTGTCCCTATTAATCATTACCTCGGGGTTCCGAAAACCAAAAAAATAGAACCGAGGTCCTATTCCATTATTCCATGCACACAAAAAAAAAAGAAAAAAAAACCGATGCCTTAATAACTTCGATAATGAAGTTTGACCGCTGTACCTCGCTTTCGCGTACCAGCGGGTGTCTGACTATTTCTTTATTTTTCTTTACAACTAGTGTCAAATTTCATCTCAGTTATTTCGGCTCTTGGGTGGACCAACGGCTTATTCCATGCACACAGTATTCAGGCGAACATAGCCTGCTTTGAGCACTCTAATTTGTTCAAAGTAAACGTTCCGGCCCACCTCGACACTTGATCAAGAGCACCGCGATAGGATATTAGCTGGACCGCCCCGAAAGGCTAAATCCACCGGTAGGACATCCCACAGTCATGTCAGTTAAAATCGCGAGCGATGAACCGACAGCGTGGCACACAAATTCAACTACGAGCTTTTTAACCGCAACAACTTTAATATACGCTATTGGAGCTGGAATTACCGCGGCTGCTGGCACCAGACTTGCCCTCCAATGGATCCTCGTTAAAGGATTTAAAGTGTTCTCATTCCGATTACGGGGCCTCGGATGAGTCCCGTATCGTTATTTTTCGTCACTACCTCCCCGTGCCGGGAGTGGGTAATTTGCGCGCCTGCTGCCTTCCTTGGATGTGGTAGCCGTTTCTTAGGCTCCCTCTCCGGAATCGAACCCTGATTCCCCGTTACCCGTTACAACCATGGTAGGCGCAGAACCTACCATCGATAGTTGATAAGGCAGATATTTGAAAGATGCGTCGCCGGTGCGAGACCGTGCAAACAGCACAAAGTTATTCAGAGTCACCAAGGTAAACGGTGGACGAGCAAGCCCGCCACCGATTGGTTTTGATCTAATAAAAGCGTTCCTTCCATCTCTGGTCGGAACTCTGGTTTGCATGTATTAGCTCTAGAATTACCACAGTTATCCAAGTAAATGTGGGTACGATCTAAGGAACCATAACTGATTTAATGAGCCATTCGCGGTTTCACCTTAATTTGGCATGCACTGAGACATGCATGGCTTAATCGCTGTTACGTTTTACGGCAGCATATTTACAATCTGGTGTAAGGGTAACTCAAGCCCTTAGCATGAAAATATGCAATGATGCTCAATAATTATTGGTTGAACGGAGCATGAAAGTATTAGTCATAAGATTGCGTACGTATATGCGCCTGCACGCGCGCGACGCGGCATACATGAATCGTCGGGTAGATTCAAAATATATGTATATAGATATATGTAACCATATGCAGAAAATATGAAAATCGGAATAATAATGAAATAATGCGTGAAACTATGAAAAATCAAATTATGCGGACATACGGCTCGAGACGCCATTGTTACGGGACCAGTAGAAAAAGAGCGAACTATCCAGACATACTTGATACTCTGTAATACGAGTCAACAAATTACGCGATCTGTTAACTGCATTTGTGGCGTAGTTTATTATGCAAAAATATGATTCAAGCTAAATTCGAGATTGCCTAAATAACACTAAGATCCTTATGTGGAGATATGCGAACGAATCGAAATTCATCATGTAACAACGCCATTTGTTTATTGTTAATTATTTTTACATTATATTTTCCGATAAAACGTTACATTAGGCATTCGTACGTGATCTCTAAAATGGAATACAAGTTGAAATATGAAAATCAAATTATTACATCGCGAATAAACAATGTCAACAGCTTATTGATTAATTATGTTGACACGGATTGTGACGTTGATTTTTTATGAAAGTTAAAACTGTTTGCGGATAAGTTTCGAGAACTAATGCCTCGATCGTCTAATATTGAGTTTTTGGCAAATATAGATGAAAACATACAAAAGTTATGAACAAAATTAATGAACTTCGTAAAAAACGAACTATGAGAGCAGCTGTAAATATCTCGATTATAGACCCTTAAGGAACCAGTGTGCGACTTTATACTGTGACGTTTATCGGCATTTATCAAATGAGTAAGCTAAAAAACGAGTCAACACAATAACCTGCGATGGTGCGTTAGACTATATAAAGGGCCGCCCGTCCGCTAACGGGGCATTCTATCGCGATCATCGGTAGAGCGCGTATCGGAATACGATCGTCTCCGCATATAACATCATGTATTGCGAGCGGCCGCGAATCTTATACTTGCGCGTTAATTATAACATCTTTGTACATAATTTTAGTAATTTTCAATAAATGAGTAACTTTATTTTTAATCAATCTCTTTGCAATTTTGTTACCGAGTCCGAACCATATTAAAAATCACAAGCGCTTAACCACATGTTGGCAGTAGCGTTTTAACATCTCTCACTTGCAATGCATCTAACCTCACGTAGGAAGTGATGCTGCATTTGAGTGCACAACACGTGAACTTTAGCCTGCTGGTCTAACCACACGTTGGAAGGGACCAAGCTAGGTGACACGGCTGTTAAACCAAGCGTTGTGGTTCATTGCCCAATGCCGGTGTTTTCATGCCAAACACACTCCTTCTACATTTACATATGTTAATACACACACACACAATCTACATAAGTGAGTGTCCTGTACGAAACCCTGCAACTTCGTTTTGATGAATATGATATATGGCAATTTATTCAATGATAACGTTTCATTATAAAGTAAATTCAAATACTTGATATACCACGAGTATATCTGGCGACCGTGAAAAAAATGCCCAAACGCACCTAAAACCGATAGGTACGTTACACTGGCGAGCCAGTGCCGAGTTACTGTCACCCTGAGGCTTCTCTGTTGTTACTGTCAGATCTGATTAGAAGGTCTTAAAATTTTTGCATAAAAAAAGGATCACTGGCAGGCCGAAGCCCACCAGCAGTCCTTATAAATTGATTTAATTTTACTCTACTTATCTTACCACTAATTCTTAGTTTCAATAGGTAACAATCACGGCATCGATCGCCAGAAGACTAGTATTTACTAGATTTCGATTTGGTTTTGATTAGATTTATCACGTTTCTGCCTTGATTTGGCCTGCAGCTGAGTGCTGTCTAATGACTTACGTCGATTGTGTCTTGATTAGACCTAAATTTAGCTTAATGCTTGATCACGTTAATTGTCTCTCTGGTTGAGAATATCTTAGTTCGAACTTTTTCGCGAACCAGGTCGGAACGCGGAGTCTACTTATGTTCAATAGTTATGTGCAAAGCACTTTAGTGCCCAACCTCGACAGGAGAGATCTTGCGATCCACCTGCCGAGGAGGGTCTAGCTATCGTTCGAACACCTCATTGAGGATCAGCGGCGGAAACCAGATACCGCCACCAGGCCTGCCAGGTGAACGAGAAAATGCGGATTTTGAACGTTATGGACCGAGGGCGGCGTTCTGCCTGTATCTCAGGACCAGTCCAAGCCTTCACCGCTCTGACTGTTCCCCATCGGTTCGTGAGAACAACAAGTTTTTATTTCGCAGACATCCCTGACTAGTTATGCCGCACTTTGGGTCCGAACGCCAGGCGCAGTAGCGTTGATTCGAACCCTTAGTCCAACAAGGTCAGCCAGGAGTTCTTTTCGGTATCAGAGTCGCGTTCCTCCTATACCTAGCTCCATTACTCACAGGTCGCTTTAAGTTCAATTACAGAAATTATCTCACGCGTTCAAGGTTCGCGTTCAAAGATACGGGCAATATGTACCAAAATTCCAGTTTCAAGTTCTACCTCGAGTGGAAGTGAGACCTTGGGAGTGAACTGCCAAGAGTCACTTTCCACAGGAGATAAACCACCAGATATACTGGTGGATGTGAACGGGCGGATTAGTAAATCGACTCGAAAGTCAATTTGACTGATGTAGTACGAATGTTACGCCATTGACGCAACATACATCGAGTCTTGCGTTTTTCAAAATTGGATGTGCCGGTTACTGGCATCGCGTTCAAAGTGCCATTTCCGGCACCAACCAGAACCATTGCCTGTTTTAGCCGCCAGCAACTGGGTTGCTGGCGTTGCCCATCCACGACGTGGACGTACATAGGTTGGTATATTTCGACGAGCTCAAAGACGCAAGCGTCTTCTTACCCACCGAATTTCGCTAGATGGTAGATAGGGACATTTCCGCTATTTTTATTTGCGTGTGACGCCTGCCTCGTGGCTCGATTCGCACGTCTCACAACGAGAAGTGGGCTGGGATACGCCCAGCCAGTGCGTCGCCCTCTAGTTCCGGGCAAGTGCCCCGTCGAACCAGGTGACGACTCCCGATTTACACCCGAGGGAGCGAGCCTCGGGTGTACCCTCGGTGGGGGCCGGGACCCATCTGAATCCCTAACGGCTATGCAGGCCGCTACCCGAGTTGAGACCGCAACTCACACGTCATGGGGGACCAGATTCCAGAGTCCGCTAGTGTACACCCAGACCCATTCACCTGGCCCTACCACTACCCCGCGATGTGGGGTGGCAACCACTGCCCCCGCGAGTCCAACCCATTGGGCCAGGCAGGGTTTTGACCCCTGGGGCCCCTGGCCTCCCACGGTACCGTTTAGCCTCCGGTCGAGGTTCGTGGTGGTTGGTCCACCACTACCAGTTTGGGATCTCTCTCACCCCGACACTGGTGGGCCAGCTTGGGTACGTGGGTTTACCAGGCCCAAAGACCTTCGAGGTCTCCCTGCGTTCAGAGTCTCCTCCGGTCATTTCCTGCGCCTCAGATATTTATCCCTCCGCTCGTCTTTCAATCCTTACGAGTATAATGGTACGCATTCTATATGCCCTATTAATGGATCGCACCATTTCCTTGAAATACTCTTCCTTACCCACTATCCCGCTTACATCCCAACCACGTAGCCTATCCCCCCAACTCCCATCCCTTCCAAGTCCCTGAACCCCTCGTACATGTCGCACTCCAAGAGGAAGTGCGACCATGTTTCTGGATCCCCACCATAAGGGCACTCCGGATCCTTGGACAAGCCCCGTCGGTGGGGGAACTCTTTTAGCGTCCCGTGTCCAGTCCGATGATTTAGCGTACGTCGCGTCGTTGATGAATCCGTAGGTTATCCGTCCTTTGTCCGACACGTCCCATCTCAGTCTCCATTCTGCGTCTCCATTTTCGTCAATAATTGATCTGATATCTCTGCCGTCACTCGTTCGTCTTTGTTCGTCCGTTATCAAGTCATTGTCTCCCAGAGTCATTCCCTTCCTGACCCTGTATGAAGTCGCTCTCTTCGCACATTCTATATCCCAGGGCGTCGAT
The DNA here is from genome assembly GCA_020882685.1 of Aphelinus atriplicis. Taxonomy (NCBI): domain Eukaryota; kingdom Metazoa; phylum Arthropoda; class Insecta; order Hymenoptera; family Aphelinidae; genus Aphelinus; species Aphelinus atriplicis. The sequence goes on from CM037073.1 coordinate 9,704,536, forward strand.
ACTCTGATGACCTGGATCGCCTCCGTTGAGACAGTTCTACACACATTTGTGCATGCGTAAAGCACAGCCCGCTGCATTCTGTTTACGGTTGATCTGATTTACTCATGATCAAGAATGCTGGACCATGCATTTATGAGCGTTCGAGCAGACTTCCCTTTGATCCCCCATTCTCTCCTCATCACTCTCCTGATCAGCCCCACGCTCTCTGTCACCTTTGCCCTCAGCTCCTCCTGGTGGACGCCAAAATTCAGTCTCTCACCGATGCTCAGTCCCAGGTACTTGGTCCTTTCCACCGTTTTATCCGCTTCAAGGGTCCATCGGCACGAATTGGTATGTTTCTTCTCTCCATTTTCCCTTTGAGTAGCATAGCCACTGTCTTTTCCTGCGAGACCTCGACCCCCACCTGTTCTGCCCATTCCCTCATAATCTACATGCACTCCCGAGCCTCTTGGAAGAGGTCATCTCAATTATCTCCCTCGAGGATTATCCCGAGATCGTCTGCAAAGGCCGATTTCTTTTTTCTTCTCCACCGTAGGTTCAATAGCAACTTATTCATGCTCAGGTTCCAGATCTTCGGC
>CM037073.1:9710113-9783436 GCA_020882685.1 Aphelinus atriplicis
TCAGCCAGGCGTGGTCCGGGAATCGTATCCGTGGACCGCAATGTGCGTTCGAAATGTCGATGTTCATGTGTCTTGTAGTTCACAAGTTGACGCGCAATTGGCTGCGTTCTTCATCGATCCACGAGCCAAGTGATCCACCGTTCAGGGTAATCATTTTATAATTGAATTATGATATTCAGTACCAAAAAGGCTATGTTAAATGAATCTTACATTTCACACAAGTATCGTGCGCGAGCACGAAAAATTCTCAAAACGAGGGGTGACCGAGAGAATCGCACCAAAGCGACCCTCGACGGTCGGCCCTGTTTGCGCGCCGCTACTGCTGCTGCTTCAACAAAGAAGAAAAAGGCGGCGGCACGCAGCAAGGCGTTCTCTAATAACGATAACAATCTCTCGACTCAACGGGCGAGTATTCATTCAAAAACCTCCGAGAATCGAGATCGATCGTGCATGCAAAATATATAAATCCAAGCGCGTTCCGGTTTATATATACACACACACACACACACACACACACACACACACATACATACATACATATATATATACATATAGTATATATATCTGGAAGTTTCAAAATTTCGGTTTTATATATATATATATATATATATATATATATATATATATATATATATATATATATATATATATATATATATATATGAACAAATTTCTGGAAGTTTTAAAATTTCGGTTTCTTGCCGAAATATTCGATCTCATCACTGATTTTTTCTTTCATAAACTATTAGATTTATTGTATAAGTGATGATGTTACTCTGTCAAAGTCGAAGAAGGAGTGTTTTTTTATCTTCGTTACTATGAGAGAGCATAAAAGCGAGAAAAACTAGCAAAACTGCTAAAATTAGGATATCTTTTTGAAAAATTCGTTTCTCCATCACGTTGTCAAATTAGGAGCATTGGTCCTAATGGATCAAAATTTGGTGAGAATGTATATATTGATATATTCTTTCGAAAACCTTTATCAATTTTGATGTGCTTCTAGATAGGAGAAAATAATGACTTCTCAATTCTGTGTCCCTAGTTTACAAAGGGTTTTCAGTTTTTTGATATTTTGTCCTGCCATGCTCGGAGCATATTGAAAATCGAGAAAATGATTTTTTTCCTCATACTAAACATAAAAACGAAAAAATCTACGTATTTCAATTGCATGTGCTTGCTTTGATATGCTCACAATAGCAATGCGATTAAAAATAAAGGTTGCGCCAATTCTGTTTCAAATTGTTATTGACTGCTAGCACATTCTCAATTTGCATTACATATTACCAAAAATCATTGCAAATTGATGACCACGATGTGGAATATATATTGCTCATCCGCTAAGTTGATCCAACGTAAAAAACTCCAAAAATATGATGATCTAAGCTTTTATTAATAGCTCTTCTTTCGAAACGTCCTCAGCATCGGTTGAACCATGTAACTGTTTATCGAAATAATCGTTTCAAAATTTCAAAACATACTTTTCAATGGAAAAAAATTCGGTGACTCTTTTCGAGAACTCTCAAACCGCGATGAAAAGTATCTCTTAGTTATTATCTGTCAACAGTTATTCCAAAGATTTTCTCATAACGAGTAACATGGTATTAAAAATTCAGAAAAAAGTCGAAAAAAAATTACCGATGAGATCGATAAAAAAGACGGAACAGAAACTGGAATGGAAATAGTGATTAAAATGCGACCTGTGCGAAATTGTACGAGAAAAATTAAATCATATGAGGAATAGTACGAGGTCTGTCTAGAAAGTATCAGGCCTACGTTTATATCTTTGCACCATAGTGATCGAGCGACCTCTGCCAGACAGAAACGTCAACAATAAAGCCTCACAAATCTATTGGTTACTTACTGACACCTGCCGGACGTATAGTTCATGCGCAGCGTGTCTTTGTTGACGGTGCCTTTCTCACGTCCGTCGGAATTTGTTATTGTCAAAAATGACTGAAAAACAAGATCAAGAATTCGTTTCCAATCATGTGCAGCAGTTTTTGAGCAAACACAATATCACATTGCTTTGACAACCTTCATACATTCCCGACCTAGCCCCTTGTGACTTTTGGCTGTTCCCGAAACTCAAAAAACCACTCGAAGAACACCGATTCGATGACAAAACAACGGTTGAAAACAATGCGACGAGTGTACTTAAGGCTATCCCTAAAAGTAAGTTCCAGGACTATTTTGAAAAGTGGAAACATCGATGGAACCGTGTTATTCAATCAAGTGGGGATTACTTTGAAGGATGTCACCCACCAGATGATAAAGAATAACGCTAGCACGGAAATATAAAGGTAGGCCCGATACTTTCCATACAGACCTCGTATGTAATTAGAGACGCCACAGCGCTCCTGCTCGCGGCTGCCACCTCTCGTGCTTGCTGCATCGTTCTCTGGATTGTTGCATTAACTGCTACGTTATCCAACAAACCAGTGAGTGGGTGTGGAACTTCGTGGTCCACCCATTGGTCGAGCAATGTGGAGCCGGAGCGCTCCAGACAAGTCGTTATTATAAACTCTCGTCTGCGTTGGCTACGCAGCTCTTGCTCGATTTCTTCCGGTTGGTTCGTCGGAACAAAATCTGCGGCACTGTAATCCCCGAGTAGCCAGCGTTCAAACCTGTGATTCATGCTGAATCTGGTACCGTCGGTGCGCATACCGAGTGCTTGCAGCGACTCTCTTAAATCTAGAGTTTCCATGTAGGAAATCCAATTCTCTATTGCTCCTGCCGTTGCAGCTGGTATCCAGTATTCGAAATTGGATGCGTCCATATTTCTTGCCGGCGCTCGCTCGTAAGATTACAAATAAAAAAAATTTTAACGCACGAGACAGTATGGCGCGCGCTCTAATAAAGCAAAAGCAATTTAAAGCAACACAAAATTTGTTAATAATATTAAAATTATTAATAGCGGCAACAAACAGTTTGTTAAAAATATTTATAGTAAAATGAATTTACCAAAGTCATTCGCAATGTACGGCCCTTGTACAAATCTGAAATTCCTTAAAATTACCTAAATGCGCTCGAATACTGTCTCGGGAGTGAGATTCGAAGAGTGAGAGCCATGTGAAAAATTTTTTATATAGTGCGTAAAAAATTTATGTGTTTGAAAATTGATCTCTTATTTTAAAAAAAGATTTCAGCGAATTTATTTTTCAATTATTCCAAAAAAAACGAAAAGAAATCGAAAATTGCAAAAGAATATTCAATCACGGTATTTTATTTAACTTGATTCCATCAAAAAAAAATGCTCCGCGAAGAAAAACTCAGAGAGAAAAAAAAATTTTTCCCGACTCGGAATCGAACTTGGTCCGAGCGGTCTACAGGCACGGCCGTTCGCCGCTGGGCTAGCGCGCTATATAGTCTATGCGCTCGCTATACTGGCCCACTGGCGCTCGGCCGCGCCGCGGTGCTGCGCGTGCGAGCCGTGTCCGTGTGCCGCTCCACGCGTGTGGTGGTGTATATACCTAAAGGCTGCGCGCGCTGGTCGGCGCGCGCCGGCTCTCCGTCTTCTCTCTCACTCGCTCTCGCATACAAAATTTTGAGAGCTTGAAGCGCGCTGCTTCGAGCTCTGCGCGTCGGCCGGGCACTGGCGAGTTTGTAAACAAACAGCACTACACAACAATGCTCGCCTATGCTCGGTGCCCTCTGCTCACTTTCGTAGAAATATTTTCGATAAGCGTCTAACTACGCTTCGAGAATATTCGGCACGTGGCTTTGAATATTCGATCGCGATCCTAATGTATGCGGTCGATGCTACTTTATGCGGCCTTACACACGTTGGGTGCCATTTGTAACGGGGCGCTTCGTTACAAGGCGCGTGCGAGTATTGGGGATTATCGTCGGGGAAAACGTGCGGTGATCTGCTGGCGAAATGCTGTGCTCGTTGGGGGCGGCCGGACCTTATGCCGTGCAATGAGCGCCCCTTGGCCAGCCAGCTGGCGCTCGCCGCTGCAGGTTCCTCCCGGCGATGTTCGTCCAGGTAGCTCAGTTCTTCTCGGCGAGCTGAAGGCTCACCGAGACCGCGGAGAGGGGATGGGTTTGATCGGGGAAAAGCTAGTCTCGATATGCGGAAATAACGAAAGGCTCGATAAAAAGTAATAGGGTTTATTAACGAAAGAAAATGCTAGTTTACAGTGCCTGGCAGTGCGAAAGCTGCCAGGGCTTTCGCGCGCTCGCGTGAGCTGAGGGCCGGTTTCGCGTACGTCGCCCGCGTGGCGACCGCTTAACAAAGGAGCGCTGCGTCCTTGCCCGCGAAGCTTGGGCGTACAAAGTAGGACTTACTCGGATGTTGCGATACGGCTGCGGCGCTGTCTTCCTGTCCTGTTCACGTGGATGGCGGCTGGGTTGCGGTGGCTTCCTCGTGTACAGGCGGCGGGCGCACGCTTGCTTCCTAGAGAAGCTCGGTCGTCGCGGCGGGTCGCTGGCCAGCGGACACGCACAAGGCACTACACCAAGTGCACTCACGTTTCTCGGAGCTCTCCGAGACGAGTCGTCACGGCCGTCGGGGTTACAGGTGCGGCGTCGCGATGGTCGCGAATGATGATCTCGTCCGGGAAGGGCGCGGGGTTGAAAGTCCGAGGGAAAACGCGGTCGTACGTGGCGTGGGTCGCGTGTTGCTCGCTAGCCGGTAGCGTTCGAATTCCCCCGGCCTGGCGCGCGTCGGCCGGCCTGTGCGCGACCGCGAGTCGCGCACGGCGTATCAAGTATCGCGCGGGCCCCGCTCACTCGCTCTCAATATGCGGGGCTCGGGCGCTCGCGTGGCTTATGCCGGGCTTGGCGCTATCGCCGGCTAAATATGGTTTTCGGCGCGAGGCTCATAACGAGTATGAGCGCTACTCGTTACAATATATATATAGGAAGAGGAATAACTACACAATTAATAACACTTGTGAACGGTAAAAGTATGCTAAGTTTATTGTCAATGTCGGAGATGTTTGCGCTGCACTACCAGGTAGTGTCGGTACGGTAGAGTCCCTACAGAGCCAGTCGCCAGACAATTCTCAGCACCAAAAGCGGACCACTTTTGTGCGCTGGAGCCCACTGCTGTTTCGTTTCCTTCTCTCTTACTCCGTGGCAGCCACTCTCTCTTCACAGTGGAGGTAGGCAACGTACCGTCCCTACCCACACACATGAAATATTGCAATGAAATATTTCAAAACATTTCACTGAAATCTAACTATATTCCAAACTATATTGCAAAAATATTTCGAAAATATTTCATTGAAATATTCTTTTGCAGCCTTTTCGCGGACATATAAATATTCCAGAAATATTTCAGTGAAAGATTCCTGAAATATTTCAAATCTTTCTTACAAATATTTCTGAAATATTTCAGAAATATTTCAAGCTCTGTGGGTATATACTAAGTCCGTGGTAGAAACGAGCCGATTTTTGTCCGTTCGAGCTTGGCCAGTTTGCCGATGAAACATTTGGTGCAAAGGCAAACGCAGTCGTTTGCGCGTCTATCGGATTTTGTCACTGACACGGAGTAAGAGAAAAGGAGACCAAACTACGGGTACTAAAAACATAGAGGTATTACAGATAGAGGAGGCAAGCCATAGGAGAGCCTGTGAGAGAGCATGTCCATATTTTTGGATCTAGTCAAGTGCATGCGTGGACACATCGACACACCAATACACTCGCACAGAGCCCGCCGCGGGCTCCGCGAGTGTTGGGTTTTCACCTGCGGGGACGCTGTCACTCTGGTTCCGCTCATTTGAGATTTGGTTGTCAAACGCTGTTATTCTTGTAATTGTTGAACGTTTCGGTAGATTTTATTATTTATATTATTTATTTATTCTTCTCATGTTTTATTTCTCTTATTGTTATTATTTTTTTTGGGGACTGTAGCATACTATTTTATGTAAAAGTAACTGCAGGCAATTTGACACGTTTGTCAGAATTCGTATTTCCGGTGCTCTCTGAGCATCAGTTGCTCTTGGGTTATGTTGGGGGAATTAAAAGAGAATTTTTGGTACCTTCCCTGCCCATTTAACTCTTAAAGCCACTCTCCTACAACACTTCGAAATTTCACTTACTGATTTTTTCGCCCTTTTCTCATTTCACTATTCACACTCGACCAAAAAAATCAGGAATAATCAATTTTTATCTCTCGAAAAATCATTACTCTTTTTTATGTAAAAACATCTCATCTTTCAATTGGTCTCATCAGTTTTCCCAAAACTATTTTTTATCCTACTCAAATTGCTCTTTTTCGCATCAAAAAGAGTGAAGCTAATGTGGCTAACACTTGCGCGCGATGGTGAGGCAGCGGTGAAACTCACGAGTTGGTAAAACAGTTTCGCTGCTTTTTTCACTGCGGACTGTCTTACTCATGAGACACTACTGCTTTACTTCTAGGACAGTCACAGCTTTACTCCTGAGTCAGTGACTGTCCTAGAATATGTGGAGTTCTGGGACATGTCCCAGAATCCCCATTGCTTATCTACTAACGGATTTTGTTGAACTCGTCCGAGATTTTGCCGCAACTAACTTGTTTGCAAAATTTCAAGAAGATCAGACCATTCCTTCGAGAGTTATTGTGGACGAAAAAAACGGGACGCGCGCGCGCGCACACACACACACACACACACACACACACACACACACACACACACACACACACACACACACACACACACACACACACACACACACACACACACACACACACACACACACACACACACACACACACACACACACACATACAGACACGTTTTGATTTCCATATTTTTGGACCCGTAGATTACGAAAATCGAGGTCCCGCGGTCTGATTCGGTGGGTCGATTTTTGCCCCATTACAAAGCTTTCTCTTTGAGAAACCATAAAATGTCAATTTTTCCAAGAATCCGTTTTTTCTTCTGAAAAAAATTTCAGGATATTCTCTGATCGATTATAAGACATTTTTATTCTAAAAAAATTTCTACCCAATTCATTAGCTTAGGTTTTTGTGAAATATTTAAAACCCCGTAGAAACAATTTTCGGAATGATTGAATAAAAAACAAAGCGAAAATTGATTTTTTACTTCAAAAGAGAGCTTTTTTCACCATTATTTTATCTATAACTAATTAACAATTCAATGAATATCAATTTTTGTCATTTAATATGATAGAAAAACATCTTAGCTGATAGAAGAATATCTAGTCACTAATATATCCCTGTAAATACAGTTTTTATACGCAAAAATCTAAGACGAAACAGGTGGTCAATATATTGACCACTAAGCCACAAAGGGTTAACTGAATGGGGAAAATAAATGGGCGGGGACAGAGTTTTCCTGCCACGGAAAATAAGACAACTGGTCACTTGTAATTCTTGCTCAAAAGAGAGAATACTTCGCTCACGATCGCTCAATTTATGACATCATCAGATCCTATTATAGGTTCAAAATAGTATAGTTCGTCGTTTAGAATAGCAAATATCTTGTATTTCTATTATAATTCGAATTATTTTGAATAAATATTTATTACTGGAATAGTGCCTTGAAGAATAAAACACACACTTCACACCTCAATTCCAGTCTCTTCCAAACACGTTGCTTCTCGGCGCAACTCAGGTAGCATGTTGGAATGAAGTGCGTATCGCAAGTCTGCGATGCGTCGCAAATTATCTTCGCCTTCTCTGGGAGATTTCAGAAAAATTTGAGTGGGGTAAGGCTGGGCTATAATAGTTCGAGATACGTTATAAAAACGTTTTTGTTCCCAGTGCGTGAAATCGCATTTTACCCTTTTGTGCTCTTTTCAAATGCTCTTTAAACGAGCGTAACATAAAATATCGTATCCAACTGGTGCGTCCATTATCAATTACTCGTTTGAATGTGTAACTCTCGTCTTCAAAATCTCACGCACTAGTTGCATGATATACAATCAATACATATCTGAATAGTATTATTCTGAAGATTGGAATGATGGCAACGTGGAAAAAGTCTTCACAATGCTTGGAAAACGTTTATTGGAAGTTTAGTATTTATTTCAGATTCATTTCGAGAAGATTTTCGATCCGTTCCATCATTCATAAGATGTATCCATGTGTATTTATTAATAATCAATAATACAAAGATAATATTGATTTCTATTTATAAAATAAATCCAAATAATACTTATTATAGTTTGGGTTCTGCAGAACAACTCCTTGCCAGTGCCGTAGCTCAAGTGATAGAATGATTATACCAATAGAATACCCCAATACCAAAGCAAAACCTGCTCCTTGAAGTTTATTGAAGTCTATTATATCCTTTGATGCATTATCTTCTTGTTGAAGCTCCAGTATTTGAGATTGTTGAGTAACATCACTCAGCCACTTCCCGATGAGACCAGCTTCAATAATGCGTTTCATCTGGAACAATTTAATTTTCAATAAACATTTTTAGATCTGAGATATTGATAACGTTAATTATTTTTTAGAATTTGTTATCTCTATCAAAATGTGTGTATACTCCAACGTGGATCATAGGTTTTCTTCAAATTCCTACTTCAGAAATATTCAGGGAATATGCTCATTTAAAGCCCCCCCCCTCAATTATTTAAAAACCATATCTCTCATGAATTCAGGAAATATCATTTTTCTGAATTATTCCCTACTGGACAAAATCAGTCGAGATCTTGGATGAGATCTCGGATGAGATCTCAGATGAAATCTCACGCCAAATTCTCATCTGACTATATAATACAATATTTTCAAGTGGGAAGAACATTATTGAATGTGAGAATTCGTTTATCAGAACATAAGATGAGTTTCTCTTAGATCTCATTCGAGTTCTCTTCCGAGTTCTCATTGAGAGATCCCGAAGTTACTTATCCAGAAAAAAAATCAAACTAACAACGTTAGTATCAGACCTTTGGGTCCCGATTTTGCTCAAAGTTTGTGGGAACGTTTTTGGGCGGCCAAACAGTTCAGGAAACGCAAGCCACGAGGCCCAACGTCGCATTTTCTTACAAAAGTGCTTATTTTTGATTGATTTCAATGACATCCCTGTTGAAAAAGATTCTTGAGAAAATCCCTCAAGAAATCCTGACCTGATTCCAGGCTACAAAGAGAAAATCCTTAAGGATTGTCTCTTCATTTGACTTGATTTTCACTTCGTTTAGGAAGGATTGTCCCGTCGTTTAGAAGGATTTTTTCTCCATTCTGGCAAAATGTTTCCTTCACTTTTCCCTTGATTTGAGAGGATTTTTCCTCCATTTTGGAAGGGTTTTCCCTCCGTTGGATGGGATTTTCCCTTAATTTTGAGAGGATTTCCCGCCATTCGAAGGGTTTCTCCCGTCGGTTGCCAGGATTTTCTTCCATTTTGCAAGGATTTCCCCTGTCAAAAGACAGGAAAATCCTCCCAAAACGAGAGGAAAATCCTAGCAACCGACAGGGAGATCCAGTCAAGTTAGGGGAAATCTTCACATAACGAAGGGAAAATACCATCAACCGACGAAGAAATCACCCCCCCCCCCAAACAAAGAGAAAATCTTGTAAAATGAAAAGACACTCCTCAAGGATTTTCTCTCTGCAAACCTCGAATTCCTTCGGAATTTTCCTGTTAACATTTTCCCTTTACTTTTTTCCAACCGCGGGATGTCAGTTTCTGGTGAGATCCGAAAAAGAAAATTTTCGTGTATTCTGAAGCTTCACAAAAAAGTTGGTTTGAATGGCTATTTACAATTATTTGCAGTGAGAGAAAGTTATATATAACAACTAGTTAAGTTTTGAAGTCTCGAATTCTATGGAGAACATTCTTTATACCCTTTGGAAGACCGAAAAATATGTATTTGTGATATCTTGATGTTTTCATATTCACGAAGGACAAATATACATAAAAAATTGTGCTTGCTCCTAGTATTCTCCCTGCCGGGCTGGATTCCAGGGTGGATTCCACCTAGATTCATCCTAGATGGATTCTGAAGAAATCCAGGTGGATTCCACTGAAGTCCGCAAAAAATGCACCGTATCAATCCAGGTAGATTTTATCCAGAAAAATTTTGATAGAATCCAGGTGGATTCTGGAAAAATCCAGGTGGATTTCGGAAAAATCTAGGTGAATTTGGATGTATCCAGGTGGAGTTTCGGAATCAACGAGCCAGGTCCTGGGAATAATCCAGGTGTATTTTGGGAGGATCCAGGTGTCCCAACGGGTCGCATGGAAAATCCATATGCATTACATGGAAAATCTCTCCAGATAGCCTGGAAATCTATCCGGGATGCATGGAAAAACCATGCAAATCGCCTGGAAAACTTCATTTGGGGGGCATGGAAAGTCTCTTCGGATGGTCTAGAAATTCCATTTGGGGATAAGGAAAATCCATTCGGAATGCATGGAAAATCCATACGGGTTGCATGGAGAACCCATATGGATGGTATGGAAATTCCATTCGGGATGCACGGAAAATCTCTCCGAATGGGCTAGAAATTCCATCCGGGAGGCATAGAAAATCCATTTGGAGTGCATGAGAAATCCATACGGGTTGTATAGAAAATCCATATGGATAGTATAGAAAATCCATACGTGTCGCATGGAAAATCCATACGGATTGTATGGAAATTCCATTCGGGAGGCATAGAAAATCCATCCGGATGGTCTTGTGAGGGCCAGGTCAGGGTAACCGAATTTCTGCATATAAAGCAGATCGGGTTACCGACTGGGTGGTACATCGTATCGATCGAGGATCAATATATGTAGCGTAGAGATATAAGTATATTTGAATAATCGCGCCATGGATCGACGCGCGCATCCTGTATCACGACGTCGACGACCAGCAGAATACAGAAAAAGGGTTACGCGCCAAAACGAGAGTTTATGCGGGAAAACTTCCCGCGCACCAACACAGGATTCGCGCGCTTTTGTATATAGCTAATAAGTGCGAGTGAGAGAAGAGATACCTCTCTCTCCAACTCATTGTCACCCTATGCCAATCTCCAGTATAAATAGCCCTGCGAGCGAGCAACATTTATCATGACACTGGTAGCGATCAGACGAGCGAAAGCTCTGCCCGAACTGGGATTGGCATGGGTATATCTATGTATATAACCTAATAAATGCCATTTAGAATTTGAAATTAATCTCTTTTCATTGCATTGTATTTCCATTTGAATATATTTGTCGTGACTTTTAATACACTTAAAAGTACCTAAGAATCTCTTCATAGCTGAACTTAGAAATAATTCAAATTAACGAAAATACAATAGAAAAGAATATTTCACTTCATTTGATTCTATTTATTAATGATCAATACCAATCAACCGAGAAATTTATTATACTTATAAATTCTCTCTTAAACAAGTTTTATAGTAAACTCACAAAATCTTAATATTTGAATTTCATCTTAATTTTCCATATATAAAATTAAGACAATTCAATATTACACAAACCATCACACATTGCAAACATTCACTTAATCTGAGACTGGGTCGCATTGCGCTTCTTGGTAAAGATATCATAGATTCAAAGTATCTGTCTGGGTTGCAGTACGCTTCTTGGAAGATTACGGAGATCTACTCATAGCATCGACATATGCTCATTATCATCCGGACCAATGACTGTGAGAGATTGAACTGTATTGTACTTTTCGATAATCGCATCGTTGGATTCCTACTTTACTAACCGAGATTGATAGCTCTGATTGTAGTGCACTTTTGGAGTATCATTCTCAATAACCAAAACTTATTATACTCATTCAAGTCTGAGACCGGGTCGCAGTGCGCTTCTTGGTAACGACTGTCATAGATAGAATTTGTTGTCTGGGTCGTAGTACACTTCTTGGAAACAATTCTATCTACTCATATTTGCAACCATTGGAAGGAAAAAGAACTTGATAATTATAACGTGCAGAATCTGACCCGTTACAGTCTGGACATTCCATTCGGGAGGCATAGAAAATCCATTCAGGATGCATGGAAAATCCATGCAAATCGCTTGGAAATTCCATTCGAGGCCTTGGGACTCGGCCTGGAAAATCCAGTCAAACGTCTGGTGGGTCCAACTGGATTTCCATTGAAACGCATGAATTTCAGTCTGGTTTATTTAGTTGGGAATCCATCTGGATTTTTCATGAGATATTTTTCAACAGGGTTGAAATGTTACGTAGTAAAATTTTCAAAAAACCCTTAGGAGGTGGTGCAATGTGTCAACTCAGGAGATCAGCAACTGACCGGAGATCAGGAGGACGCTGGTTCGAATCCAGCCCGGGGAGCGTGGAATTTTATTCTTGCAATATCACTTTGGGATAGTCCAACAAGCCCGATTAAATGAATTTATTCGTTGTTTAAAACATGCGGACGTTAAAAATAATTATTAATAACAAAAATTCTCTATTCACAGTTATTCGCTATTTCCAATCAGATTTCTTGCCCTTACTTGAACAGCTTACCTGAAACAAAAATTAACAACAAAGAATCAAATTCTTACTTGATTGATATTCAAAAAGATAGGTTGGAAGAGTACTTATCTGAAATTGGTTGTCTACTCATCACATTGAGAATCCAGCAGCTGCACACGATGGAGCTGCGTATCTATCCCTACTCTGGAGAACACTGATGAGATTGATACGAAAAGAATTTTACTTTCAATTACTCAAACATTGAGTGAGTAACACAGTGCTACGTTTAACTGATGATGAAGTCTCGTGTTTACTAAAGACCTTCATGGTAACCACAGTGACTGTTATTGACTTTGAACGTCAATTATATGTTATAGTTATAGACCATTCATCACGATTATTTATCAGCGATGAAATTATATTTTGCGTTTCATCTGTTAGATGAATGAATAATAAGATAATTATCTAATGATCAATAATTATTCATATCAAATAAACTGATAATTATTCAACCTATCTTCAATTGATTGAAAACTGATTAAATAATTGGAATAATTATTGAAATGATCATTTTTCGGACTTCAATCACTGAATTAGTATTTATCTCAATTGATGAAATTATCTGGGACTATCCAATAATAATTATATTACTTTTAGTCAAGATCTACAATAATTTCGAGTGATAGGCATTTGAAGTCGATAATGACCAGATACTGTGGTTACCATGGAGGTCTTTAGTAAACATGAGACTTCATTATCAGTTAAACGCAGCACTGTCACTCAATCAGAGTTTGAGTTATTGAAAGTTTAGTTCTTTCTGATAAAGTAATAATTATAAATTTAAATAAGCTTGTAGTGTCAATATCTTGGCACTGAAGGAGCGTTGGGAGCTAAAACTCTTTGCCTATGGTCACTATAGTCCCAGAGAACATACGTACAAAGTTTGGTCTAGATTGGTGACCCGAAGGGTATGCACTCCTCTTGTAAGTGCGTGGCCATGTTAATTGCATCTTCTAAATTGTTCAAACTATCTTTCATAATTATCGTACTAATCTTTTTATCGCGTAGCCCACTTACAAATCCCGAAACTGCGGCATGTTTGAGCATAACTTGTACTCCGACTTTTTGAGTAGCATCAATGTCTTCCGCGGCAGATTTTGATGCCCGTGTTATAGACTGGGGGGGGGGGGGGGGCAGTCTTACAGACGAGTACCTGGGTACTCGTGATTTGTGGAATGCTGTGCACTCCTGTTGGGGCACTAGGTGTCCCTGTGACTGCTGCTGGCAGGTGCGGAGACCTCACGGATAGCAGAGACCCCGTGCCGTCGGACGACCGCTGAAACACTCTCTCTCTCTCTCTCTCTCTCTCTCTCTCTCTCTGTGCAATTGCAATTGAAGAGCCCTGACCTCAAAAGGAAAATTTTACTTGAAAAACATAAAAGAACAGGCTTAAACACCAGCGACTTGGACTTGTCACTTCTTGATGCGAGCAAGTCCAAGCACATTATCCATTCTGCTGTTTTCATTAATGAATTTTTATCATCAGTCACATACCAAAGATTATCTAGTCTCCGTAGAATCGCTAAGCCCCTAGGTATTAAGTTTGTATGGTACAGGAACGGCAGGTTTCTGGCAAGACGAGCGGTGGGAGACAAAGTATTTCCAGTTGAGAATGAGACAGACCTTAAGGTTGTTGCCGTAACAACCCTGGATAGAGGCTCTCGCTCGACTGAAAATTGACTCTCAAATGAGGAGCGGGATCCTGTCGTCGCCACGGGGAAATTGAGAGCGGGCTTTTACAATGTTAACTCTCTTAGAGCTCACATTGATCAAGTTCGCCAGTTTCTGAGTGAGAATCCGTCCTACCACCTCTATGGTATTGCGGAGTCCTGGCTGGGTCCCGACGTTCCGGATGAGGTTGTTCAGATCCCAAATTACAGATTGATTAGAAATGACCTCAATACGATTGGCGGTGGGGTTGCACTGTACGTCCGGGACTTTTACACGGTTGAATTACTAGCATCATCGAACACCACTGGACCAGGTAAACCCGGCATACCTGAGTACCTCTTTTGCTCTCTGCAGCGCGGCAATTCCCAGCCAATCCTTGCCGCGGTTATCTACAGGCCTCCTCACATTGCCTTTACTAAAAATCCGTCATTGATTAATGACTTGAAAGCACACTGCTTTGATTTCAGCCACAACATTGTAATGGGGGATCTGAACTTCGATCTCCTTTCAGACAGTGATGATTCAAAATTTGTTCGCAAATTAACAGATGAACTGTCGTTGCGTCTGATCCAGCATGGGGCCACGCATATGACCCCTACGTCTCGCACATGGATTGACGTCATGTTGGTGGACGACAATGACATTATCACCGATGAACGCAACTTCCCAGCTCCCTTTCGCAGTAAACATCACATTCTTGATGTTGAACTCAACATTCAACAGCCCAGGGAGAGGCCGGGCTCCTTCAAATACAGAAATTACAAAGGTATTCGACAGGAAGACCTGGTCTCTACCTTGAAACTATGTGATTGGGGGCTGCTTGACCATGAAGACGTGGATGACATCGACTCTGCACTTGACTGTCTCAGCCGCAATCTCTCGGGGGCTCTTGATGAGCTGGCTCCTCTTAAAGAGTTCAAGCCCAGAAAGAATAAGCTTCCGTGGATTGATGCTGAGTTAAGACTGTTATACAAAAAAACGGACACGACTTACAAACGTTACATTCGCACAGGGGACGAGAACCTGCTCGCTGAATTTCAGAGGTTGCGCGATCTTTCCGAAAGCAAAACAACTCAGGCCCGTACTGAGTTTTTCTCGAGTAAACTGTCTGAAGCACTCGACAATAACACGGTTTGGAAGGAACTGCGTAACCTTGATCTTCTCCCTAAGCAAAAGGAGGACTTGAACGGGATCTCGCCGGAGGAGCTGAACACTCATTTTGCCAAGGTATCCATCTCGCACAATGAGAATGCTTCAATTTATCAGGATATTATATCTTCCGCTTCTGAGGAAGATGGCTTCCGTTTCCAGAAAATCAATATCAATGATGTCATCCTGAGCATCTCTCACTTCACTTCTCAGTCTGTTGGTGACGATGGCATACCGCAGAGTACAATCCTTGACGCTCTGCCTGTGATTGGTGATAAACTCGTGAACTTGTTCAACTCCTCCCTGCGCAAAGGTATTTTCCCGTCATCCTGGAAAAAGGCTCATGTTCTTCCTCTAAAGAAGAGTGCTCTTCCGTCGTCGCCATCTGATTTTCGTCCTATTGCTCTTCTAAGTTTCCTGTCTAAGGTACTTGAGAAGATAGTTCATGACCAAGTCATGAGCTACCTTACAACTAACAACATCCTTGACCCTAGACAGGCAGGTTTTCGTCCTAACCACTCCACGCAGACAGCACTACTGAGACTAACAGAAGACATAAGAAGAGGCATGGACAAGAAGAAACTGATGCTACTTCTACTTTTCGACTTCAGCAAAGCCTTCGACAAAATTTCTCATTCTAGAATGTTGAAGCGGCTCAAGGACATTGGCTTTGCGAGGACTGCTCTCTCGTGGTTCCACTCATATCTTACAGATAGACAGCAGATTGTTATAACAAAAAGTTTTGGCAAGTCATCGTGGCTTACCACGAATCTTGGGGTACCACAGGGGTCAGTCCTTGGACCGCTTCTCTTCTGCATTTACATTAATGACCTACGTGAAGCACTTGACATTGAGGGCGTTGAGCGTGTGCTTTATGCAGATGACTTACAAATATATACTCAGGTTACACTTGACAGACTGGCTGAGGGTATAGCATTGCTGGAGAAGGCGGCTGCGGCCGTGTCGGGGTGGGCCGGCGCTGCTAAGCTGGTGCTCAATGCCGGGAAAACTCAGGCCATTGCATTCGGGTCTGGACACTATATCGGTCTCCTGCACAAGGAGACACTCTACGCATCTGGCATTGGGATCGGTGGAGTTCGCGTGCCCTTCTCTGGCACGGTCAAGGATCTCGGCGTGGTGCTAGACGAAACCCTATCTTGGCGTCAAAACACTGATGCAGTCACAAAAAAGTTCAATAGAACCATGTATAGCTTGCGATATTTTCGTAAATACACGACTGAGGTCCTGCGCACACGCCTATCGATGGCTTTGCTGTTTCCTCAACTTGATTACTGTTCTGCGGTATACCTCGACGCATCTCAAGAACAAAAACAAAGAATACAAGTGCTACAAAATTCATGTGTGAGATATGTATTTGGTGTTAGGAGGGACGAACACATCACTCCCTACAGGGCTAAGCTGGGCTGGATGCGTACGGATATCAGGAGGCAATATTTCATGGCTGTACTTTTGTACAAGATCCTGCGCATCCGACAGCCAGAATACCTTCTGAGCCTCTTCACTAGGTATGTGTCCACTAGGCCCTCTAGGGGTGATGCACCGGAACTCTCAATCCCCAAAATGACGAGCAGTTTTGGAATAGATTCCTTCCAGGTGCAAGCGGCACAACTTTGGAACTCCCTACGCTCCTCAGACAGAAACTTGCCGTCCTTATCTAGTTTTAAGCGCTCCGTAAAGTCTTACTTTTTAGAAATGACCGAATGACCTCAGATATTTTAATATAAGAATAGACACGTTATCTGTGATAACTAGGCTGATCAAACTCTTGATGACTAGTATACTAATACCCTGACACATTATCTGTGATAATTAGCTTATATTTATATTTTTACACTGATGACAAGGATGATATGTAAAAAAAAATGTTTATATTAATGACGTATAATTTTAAAAAATGACTGATACTCTGTAAATACCAAATTTGTATCTTGGTACAATAAAACATATCTATCTTGTAACGTTCACGTTTGTTTGGATATTCCGCGTTATTTCGTGAACGCACGGACACGGTCGCCAGATGCTTAAAGCGCATCAAACTTCTTTAGAAAAGGCCATTTGCAAATTCTTTAAATCGAGTGATCGTTTAATATCGATAAGTGCGCATCTATTCTACTTTGTAATACAATTTTCAAAATTCAAGATTCTACTAAAGTTGAAAATAATATAAATTTATATTGGCCATAAGAAAATATAGTATTGATTAATTGAAACCCGGCGCGAACTCGAGAAACCCTGTACTACGCTCACGGCCGCACTCCTACCCGACGCGATGCAGGTAGAACCTTGGACGTTATGCGTAATTTGTACAGAGGAGCTATGATCGCACTCTCATCCGACACGATGCAGATGAGACCTTGATCATCGCTACACTCCCGAGTAATGGAAAGAATAAATTTAATTTGACGATTACGTCCGACGAGCCTTAGGATCCTTGCACTACGCGTATAGTCGCACTCCAACTCGACACTATGCAAGAAGGACCTTGACTATGGTGCGCAATTCGTGTGCAAGTGAGCCACGATCGCACTCTTATCCGACACTATGCAGATAAGACCTTGATCGTTACTACACTCCTCTGGCTTAGTTGATTCGATATGAAAGTAAATTTTTATATTGATTTTACATTGATGATAATTGAAAAAGCATGAGTTATGGAAATATAAATAATTAATTTATTTAATGATCATTATACATGTTCAAAGCTTGAACATGTCGCACGACCCGAAAGTAACCGTCAGACATAGTGAGCGAGGCTCGTGTATGTCGTAGCGCGATGTGTTCGCTTCAGCGGCCGGCGCAATAATGCATGCGGAGCTCTGAATTGCTCCACTTATATAGAAAATGGTCGTATCGAGTTGTGCGACTTGTTCTACAAATCTCGTGGATGTTAGTGATTATTTACAAATTTCTCAAACAGTGTGCACATCATTGATATTTGTAGTATTGCACACTGTTTCGCTTTTTCACATTTATCGATTAATTCGCAACGAAATTCCGCGAACAGCGCACCGGCGGACTTCGCACTGCCTAGCGCGTCATCTTGTTCGCGACTTTTAGAGATGAAACAATGAGTTATTTTACAATATCTCAACAGTGTGCACATCCCAATTAGTTATACTATTGCACACTGTTGCGATCTTTGCGATGTAAATAATTTTTCTCGGTTGAAAATCGCGAACAACGTGTATTTTCCCGATTTTCATCAATATGATTCTTGTTCGCGACTTTGCGTCGAATTCGCTCGCGCACAAAAGAATTACTTCAACGGATTAGGTAAATCTACTCGTGAACTTGTGCACACTGTTGCGATTCCAACCAAAAATCATAAATAACTTTAATTTTAATGATATACGTATCACGCCATATAACCACGCTAAATCAAATTCCGGTTCGGCGTTTTATTCGCAAACGAAAGTTTAGATCGATTTGCTATCGATCTCAATTTATTAAAATACAGATGCTAATGTGCATACTGTTTCGCTTTTTCATAATTTTGAATTAATAATTACATTAATTGAACAAACAAATCAACACGCATGTATATACATATATACACGTATGTATAGACATATATACACATGTCCTGGGGTTACAATCTATCTATCTATCTATCTATCTCTCTCTCTCTCTCTTTCTCTCTCTCTCTCTCTCTCTCTCTCTCTCTCTCTCTCTCTCTCTCTCTCTCTCTCTCTCTCTCTCTCTCTCTCTCCGCAGGCGGTGGGCGTCGATGAGATTCCCCAGAGGTTCGTTCATGCGGCGATCCCCTCCCTTGGGCCGCATCTTGTTAAAATTTTCAATCTATCGCTATCCCAGTCTATTTTTCCCTGTAGCTGGAAACAATCTCTTGTGCTTGCTCTTAACAAGGTGCCCTCTCCCACATGCCTGGGTGATTTCCGCCCTATCTCTCTGCTTAGTTTTCTGTCAAAAACACTTGAAAGAATTGCCTCAGATCAAATCACTGCTTACGTTGAAGCAAATAATCTCCTTGATGAGTTCCAATCTGGCTTCCGTGCCGGGCATAGTACACAGACAGCCCTACTCAAACTCACTGATGACATTCGCTGCGGCAGGGACAGAAGGATGGTGACTGCGATGCTCCTGTTCGACTTCAGCAAGGCCTTCGATACGGTCTGCCACGTCACGCTCTTACGCAAACTCTCTGATATGGGTTTTTCATCTGGCGCGCTAAGGTGGCTTGGGTCCTACCTTGGCGCTAGGAGGCAGGCAGTGAGGGGCCGGAACGGTCACCGCTCTAACTTTCGCGACGTCAACTGTGGTGTCCCCCAAGGCTCAGTCCTCGGCCCCCTGCTGTTTGCTCTCTATATATGTGATGTGGCTAGACACTTCCCAGCTAACATCAAGTATATTGTCTATGCTGGATGATCTTCAGGTGTATCTCCAGTGCAACCTGTCTGACCTTGACGCGGCGCTTGCTGTCCTAAGCAGAGTCGGTTCTTGTATCGCTGAGTGGGCCGCTCTCAATCATCTCAAACTCAATGTTGCAAAAACCAAAGCAATTTTATTTGGCACTGGCTTTTACATCAATCAATTCTCCAAATCGGCACAAAACCACTCCATAGTGATAAATGGCACCCCGGTCCCAATTGAATCTTCTGTACGCAGCCTTGGTGTGGTGCTTGACGCCAAACTGGATTGGAAGCTGCATGTTCTCTCCATCTGCAAAAAAGCCAACTCGCTTATGTATCGCCTCCACCATTTCAGGCGCAGCACCACCCTTGCGCTCAGAAAGCACCTTATTCAGGCGCTTTTGTTTCCCGTGGTAGACTACTGCTCTCTAGTGCTCTCTGACCTTTCCGATGAACAGGATCTCCTTATTCAGCGTATCCTCAACACGGGGATCAGATACATCTATGGTGTAAAGAGGCGCGAGCACATCACTCCTTACAGGCGTCAGCTTGGCTGGCTCACTGGCTCTGGTCGTAGGGAGTACTTCTCGGCTTGTACTCTCTACAAAATCCTGGCCAGTGGTAGGCCAACTTACCTTGTGAATCGCTATCAGCTAAATACTAGCCAGAGGCCTGTGAGGGGTGAGTGTCAAAGGCCCCTGGTCGTTCCCCCGTTCAGACTGGAGTCGACCAGGAACTCATTCTTCATCAGCTCGACCTACATCTGGAACAACCTCCCCGCTCATATTCGCAACATCGACTCATTCGCCTTGTTCAAGCACCACATCTTTAAATTTATTTTTGATCGCGAAGGTTTTTCTCTTAGTACTTAAGTCATTCCATCTACCTCATTCATTTTATTTACTGTTCTTCATTCACCCTCACTGCACTCGTCACACTCTCACTCTAACACACTTACCTCTTTCATCTCACCTATTTTTAGTTAAACTATGTATTATATATTTGCTTTATTTGTTTCTACCATATGTACACTTACTCCACTATTATTTTTATTGTACAACATAATGTACATAAATAAACATATCTAATCTAATCTAATCTCTCTCTCTCTCTCTCACTGGGGAGGAGGCAATATTTTATGGCTGTACTTTTGTACAAGATCCTGCGCATTCGTCAGCCGGAGTACCTTCTGAGCCTCTTCACTAGGTATGTGTCCACAAGGCCCTCGAGGGGAGATGCACCGGAACTCTCGGTCCCCAAAATGAGGAATGATTTCGGAATAAATTCCTTCCAGGTGCAGGCGGCACACCTCTGGAACTCCCTTCGCTCCTCTGATAGAAACCTGCCGTCCTTATTAAGTTTTAAATGTTCTATAAGAAACTATTTTTTAGAATTAGAACTGAATGAATGTCTTTGACACATTTTATAAAGATTGACGCTACGATTAAATAGTTCAAATCTCATGACTAGCTGTATAAATTTATACCTTTACTGACGCGTTATCTGTGATAATTAGTTTAAGAAGTCTGACAAGGATGATATGTGATATATATTTTAACTAAATGACTGATATTTTAAAAAGATGACTGATACTATGTAACTACCATTTTTGTATATTTTATACAATAAAACATATCTATCTATCTATCTATCTATCTCTCTCTCTCTCTCTCTCTCTCTCTCTCTCTCTCTCTCTCTCTCTCTCTCTCTCTCTAAATAAACATATCTAATCTAATCTAATCTAATCTCTCTCTTTCTCTCTCTCTCTAGCGAATATGGTGCGATATTAAAACGGTTTAAAACTATCCGATTTCAAAGAAATAGAGTTCTATGTAATTCTCCAAATTTTCTCTTCTGTTTTATTTTGGGGGAAAAGAAGGAACATACACTTCAATTCAAACTTACACTAGTTCGGTTCTCAATGTTTCAATATCTCAAATGTTGCTCTTTTCTTTATAGTCTCAATTTTCAATATTCCGGATACTCAATAATGTGTTTTCAATGCTTTACTTTTCAAGCTTTTATCTCAGTATCTCAATCTCGATTCAATATTCAATCTTCAATCATTCAAACCTCCAATAACTCAAATCTCACTCTTTTTCCAATGACTCAATTCTCAATCTTTTCAAACTTCAATATGTCAATATTATGCAGTGCACCCTCCATAATTCCAAATATGTATTAGTTGTCGATCTTTCCTGGTCTACCATCGAAAAACGACCAGACTTCTACAGGAAGAAGTTTCTTCAAGTCAATAACATCCGACTTTGGGTACAAAACAACGAAGATCCTCAAACTCTGGATCAACCTTCGACATCAGCTAGCGGCTGCTTCCCTTTTCCACTTCACTCTGGATTGGCCCTCAAAGATCGACAACTTATACATTTTCAATATGTCAATATTTCAACCTCGATTCAATATTCAATCCTCAATAATTCAAATCTTCCATTATTCAAATCTTCAATCTCAATTCAATATTCAATAATTCAAACCTCACTCTTTTTCCGGTGACTTAATTCTCAATCTTTTCAATTTTCAATATCTCAATATTTCAATCTCATATCAATATTCAACAATTCAAACCTCACCCTTTTTCCAATTACTTAATTCTCAATCTTTTCAATCTTCAATATCTCAATATTTCAATCTCAATTCAATATTCAATAATTCAAATCTTCAATCTCAATTCAATATTCAACAATTCAAATCTTCAATCTCAATTCAATATTCAATCCTCAATAATTCAATTAAAATTAACCAACCGACCTGAACACTTGCAAAAAGGAGCATGTGGGGAAAAAGAAAATGAATCACATAAAATTTACCTATTTACCCTTTCTTCACGCTGGAGTGTTGCTCAGCTTCTGAGGCCCAGGAATGTCGTCCTGGCGTCCTCTCGAAGGAAAGGGGGTACTCAAAACACCACAACGGGGAAGGTAGACCGCTCACTTGGCTGGTCACCTAGGCACTGACGCCACGCCGTCGCCAAAGGCCGTCGAAAGCTTGCTTTGCTTGGCGTCAGTAGGTGAGGAAGAGAGGGCCTTACTTCCCCTTCGCTTCGCGGGGAGGCGAGTCGTTACGCATAGGATTAGGCGCACTTAGCAACCGCCCTACCATGTGCTCTGACGGTACGTCGGTCCAAGGGAACGGGGCCGGCCTCTCCTCTCTTGGCCTAGTCAGCGTCTGCAGTAGCCACCTGATACTTTTCTAGCCTTGAGAGTTCTGTCTCTCTCGCTCCAGAAAAGTACATGGCTTTGCTGTGATGGAGTATAACTGCACATATCATGAGCCTCGTTCGTCATGCCTTACATCCAATGCATATACGGTTTGAAAATTAAGTAAGAAAACGCGTAACGTAACAAATATTTCACTAATTCAAGCACCAAAAGCTCCCGCGGTTTCATTTTTTTTTTGACTTTGCGTAACTATTTCAGTATGGGCTTTATTAGTATCGAAAGCTGGCGCGAATGTTTTTCTTAGGATGCCTATCAACTCGTTCAAGTCTTTTGGTCTTCCGTGTTGAGATATCAATGTATCCGCGTATCCCGAAATGTTACTACGGATTAGAGCTAACATGCTTGCTTTGTCTTTTGACTTAACCAGGTTGTAAGCTTCCCGACTTTTTCTAATGAACGTAAATAATGATGATGTTTCTCCCGAAAAATGTGGGACCATTCCTATCGCAAAGCTCGAGGGCATACTCCAAAGCCCGTCACATATCTCAAAAGCCATCAGGATTATTTCCAGGACCTTGCTCGTTGATCCCGAAATTCCACCTGGATTCTGCCGGAATCCACCTGGATTGTCCCAAAATCCAGCCGGATTATTCCCAGGACCTGGCTCGTTGATCCCGAAATTCCACCTGGATTCTTCTGGAATCCACCTGGATTTTTTCAAAATCCACCTGGGTCATCCCAAAATCCATCAGGATTATTTCCAGGACCTGACTCGTTCATTCCGAAAATCCACCTGGATTCTGTCGGAATCCACCTGGATTCTCTCAAAATCCACCTGGATTATCTCAAAAGCCATCAGGATTACTTCCAGGACCTGGCTCGTTCATTCCGAAAATCCACCCGGATATTATCCCCAGGACCTCTCTGGTTGAATCTCAAAATCCACCTGGAACCCAGCCCAAATCCACCTGGAATCCAGGCTGAATCTACCTAGAATCCAGGCTGAATCAACCTGGAATCCAGCTCAAATCCACCTGGAATCTAGTCCAAATCCACCTGGAATCCAGGCTCGTTATTTTCGACAGGGATGAGATACATCCTTCGTCATTTTGTAAGTTTTGTTCTTTTTCTGAAGGATTTGAAATAGGTGGCGTGAAGGTTGAATAATTTCCACAATTTTGAGGATAATAATTGCGCATCAATTGATTTTGTGGAGATCGCTCCGTTGCATTCATACAGGGAATTAATTGATTTTCGTTTTCGCCTGGGTAGTTATCTACCATGGACGGGTGAAAATTCAATGGGTTACTATTCACGTTTTCATAGCGATCTGCAAATCTATTATGATCCATTTTTAATAACTTTAAATCACGAAAGTTTCTACAATTTTATCACGATTTTATTCTTGTTTTCATAATAAAGGTGCATTTTCATGGACGCGCGAAAAGCTTGCGTCAACTGTCCGCGCTACCATTTACGCGCGTGCGCGTTCATAATCGCGCGCGCGTCTACTAAATTTTGCGCGCGCGCGTGAAGCTGCCAACTTGTACCTAAGAGGTTACCGTATCTGTATCTACTACAGAGGTACCGTATCTGTATCTACTTATGTTTGAGTATTAGATAAAATTAATGGAATATTATATCTTGAAATTGAAACACAAATAAGTTTTTCTGATGTGGAGAATTTTTCAATTCAATTCAGGGCGGAAAATAACAATCTACAATGAGTAAAAGTACAAAAAAGTTTCGTATGATAGAGGCTTGGATGCGCGAGCTTCAAAGAGAACACGAAGAACTCGAGTTATCAGTGATTGCTTCTTTGCTGCTTACTAAATAATAAGAGAAAACGACAGGAAAAAAGTACTGGGTTTCAAGTATTATACCGTATTGTAACCACAAGTCGCTCTTCGGCACTTATGAGTTCACGGACCACATATTTTTTCGTGATGTGCGAATAAACGAGTGATAATACTGTTTCAAATTATGCTAAACTCAAACGCAGATAATTTTGAAATTTTTCAGTATCCAACTTGAGGACTGGGAATATAGCATGAAAAAATCCATGCTGCTCTCTCATCTGGAAAATACTTGAAACCTAGTACTTTTTTCCTGTCGTTTTCTCTTATTTCTTAGTAAGAGCAACAAAGAAGCAATCACTAAAAACTCGAGTTCTTTGAAGCTCACGCATCCAAGCCTCTATCATACGGAACTTTTTTGTACTTTTACTCATTGTAGATTGTTATTTTCCGTCCTGAATTGTAATTGTTATAATATTTCAATTTGTAAACTCTCAAACAAATATCACTAGAAATTATACTTATTTTCTACGATACAATACCTAATCATTTGCGCTACTAATTTGAATTTGAATAATCCTACGTGGTCACTAGAGAAACTTACATCTTTTGTAGAAGTTGTAGCGTGGAGCACATTAAACACTCAAATATTCACTCAACTGTCACAATTTTCACTATTATTCCTAATATTTTCACTTCGGTGAGAAATAACAGCACTTTAGTTTTATTTCAGACGCCTCGTCCAAATGTGACTGCAAATTTTTCGTTTGTCCAATAGCCCAGTGCTCATCTATCCAAAACCTTGCTATCTCGGACTTTTCATACACCCTCTCTAGAAACTATTGGGTTGTCTCCGGAAAATTATTATGAATGAAATGAGATATACGAGGAACTTTGAAAAGTATGGTTTCATATTTTTATTTATGAAAATATTGAAAAATTAACATTTTTTTTTAATTTTGAGATAGTATGAAAACTATCAATCCTAGAGCAAAATGAGAAGAGAAAAAAAGTTTTGTTATGAAATTTTGCATGAGGATTGAGTATCCCGAAACATTAATTCATTATTAATGTTAATTATATTACATTAATAATATTGCTGTTGCAAAATAGGTGGAAAGGGAAAAATGACACCAAAAAGCTAGCCATTTTTTGTGATTTTTTTTCAAGTTATCAAATCATAGCTACGATTATAAGATTGTAATTCAGAGTACCTTATATAGAAATGAAAATACAATAAAAAAATTTCATCTCGATACCTCTGATAGTTTAGTTACCGACAATATCTCAGCTTCTATCATAGATAATTGGATGGTTCTTTTTTTAATTTGATATAGAAAACAAAAATATAATAAAATATGTAGGTTAAAGTACCGTAAAAATTATTGGTGAAGATCTATATATGAAAAATATAATAATTATCATTTATGAAGCCGTTCAAATCATATTTTTCAATTTTCACTATAAAAATGTACCTCAAGCTGATAGTCCTGGAGCTAGCCCCCTTCCCGTTGGCCAGAGGAGGTCCCCGGTAGATAGATAGTTAATCTTATGTATTTTTTTCCGTAGAATCCGAATTTGTTGGTTTGAAGTCTGTAAAAATGGTACAATTTGTTTAAACCGCGATTGTTTAAATCAGAAATTGTTTAAATAAGAAAATAACACTTTTTTGGTTCGGAAAATTTTTTTTCTTAAAATTTGGCTCATTTCAAGAAGAAAAGTTCCTATGCACTATCCATGAATAATGCTTGTATCTAAGGTTATGAATTACGTATTACGAAGCCACGTATAACTTTAGAGTCTTGGGGATTCTGCCTAGCAGAGAGACCAATGCATTTCTATATTCATATTTATGTATGCATTATGATATTCCTCTCAATTTATTTCTAAAACAAAATTCCGACAAAAATTTCTGTCCAATTCGACTTGGTCAAGTTCAAACTTCAAACCTCTGGGAGTCGAAAGGACAAGATTAAGCAGTTACAACACAGTAGAAGTGAACTCTGCAGAGTGATGCTTGGAAACGTGAGGTTCACATGGCCGGTTTATATACACAAGATTGTTCTATTTCACTTGCGAGAAAGGAAAATAAACAAATTGCATGAATGTTTCAGTAATACTATCATTTTGCTCTGATGTAAAATGTATTGCCCAATTGTGTTTAGTTTTTTTGTAGTATCATATTTATTTTCTTTTTGATGTTGATATTTTTGTTGGTTCAACCCCCCGGCGGGGTCTTCGCCCCCTGCACCCCCACCGTGGACTCGCTCTCGCCCTTTTCCTACACGTACTCCTCCGCTTATCGTACCTTCGTTGCACTCGAGCAACAAGAGCATGACGCTATGTACGTATGTCAATCATCCATTCCATAGTCAAACTTTTCGCACTTCGATACAAAAAATAGTATACGCAACTCGTGCGCACGTAAGTAAATCCAGAACTCGTGTTGTCACTCTCGCTGCGCTCGGGCGCCAATCTTCACTATTGCTGGATTCACCTACTTTGCGCACTAGTCACGTAATGTACTATTTCATATATAGATCGTCACCAATAATTTTTACGGTACTTTAACCTACTTATTTTATTATATTTTTACTTGCTATATCAAATTAAAAAAAAGAACCATCCAATTATCAATTATAGAAGCTGAGATATTGTCGGTAAAAAATCAAACGTTCATTTTGATCCTAAGCGTTCGACTTTTCGTCGCTCCTTCTTCCCTACCCCCTCTACTGCCCGCCACTGCCTCTGCACCGAAAGTGCTGCGTTTCAATAATTTTCATCAACCTTCCGCCCGGATATTAAATATCAAGAACATCACTCACATACATAATACATGATACTTGAGTGAAACAATGTTCAAGCTACCAGAAACCGTTTCAATTTTGATTCTACTGTGTATACTTTTGCCTCAACTTTGAACATCTTTATCTTGGGATTCACGAATCAGATTTGAGTTAATTAAGTCTCAAAACGAGCGTTTGTTCATCTTCTATCATATGCCACTTCTATAATTTGAATAGATAGAAAAACCGCGTTGCAATTGCATTTGTTTATAAGGTATTTTTTTCGAAAAATTTTCAAAAAATCCTAAAAGTTGTTAAAATTGATAAAATTCATGGTTTTCCGCGAGGGATCAATAGTAAGTATCTATAAGAGTACGTCAAAAAATTGGCAGGTTTCAGAGAGGTTCCTCAAAGACTGAATTACAATTGCAAAATTTAGCGATATTTTGAAATTGGCTGACTTAACAAATAGATTGTGCGAAAACTATCAGAGGTATCGAGATAAAATTTTCTTATTGTATTTTCATTACTATATAAGGTACTCTGAATTACAATCTTATAATCGTAGCTATGATTTGAAAACTTGAAAAAAAATCACAAAAAATGGCTAGCTTTTTGGTGTCATTTTTCCCTTTCCACCTATTTTGCAACAGCAATATTATTAATGTAATATAATTAACATTAATAATAAATTAATGTTTCGGAATACTCAATCCTCATGCGAAATTTCATAAGAAAACTTTTTTTCCTCTTTCATTTTGCTCTAAGATTGATAGTTTTCATACTATATCAAAATTAAAATAAAAATGTTAATTTTTCAACATTTTCATAAATAAAAATATGAAACCATATTTTTCAAATTTCCTCGTATGTCTCATTTCATTCCTAGTCATTTCCCGGAGACAGCCCAAAAGTTTTCAGAGAGGGTGTATGAAAAGTGTCAGTAAATACAGATGAGCACTGGGCTACAAGTGCTGCTCGATCACACTGTTGCTTGGTTTCTTCTGTTGATTTTCACGCCACCACCATCCCTCTTTTTTGTGATGATGGTTTTCTTCTCCAGGTCTCTGAAACAGAAGCCTTTAGAGGCTCTATCTCTTCAATTGGGAAAAAGAGTCTAGAAAAGCAAAAAATAGTTTTTCTTCGGGTAGTTTCAATACCGCTTGTCACCAATGCTTAGCCCAGAGGAGATACTCTGAGATTTACTTCTAGGAAAGGATTCTAGGAATACGGTCAGACGAACAATGGCAACACAAGATGTCAGATGCGGGTACTGTAACACCGCGGGGCATAGCAAAGATAAATGCAGAAGAAAGAAATATGAGTCAAAAAGGTGTGAATTCTGTAACGGTTCAGGACATGTATACAATGGATGTTTGAAGTTGGAGAATCTGATTAAGAACGGGAAATTGCAAGCGGATCAGATAGAGTCACCGGTGGTACAAAATCCAACGCAAACTGTACAAGCGGTCAATCAACTTACGACGCAGCCACTACTATACTTACAACAGCCGACAGTATACCAGAACGCTTCGGTTGCAGAAAACGCAAGCGCGAGTCAGCCAGCAAGCGGGGGTCAAGGCCAGGCTAGTAGGCAATGTGACGACGCGAACAGTAACGATAACAGACAGAATGTAAGATTCCGAGACGGAGACAGATACAATAATAACGACAGAAATTATAACGATCAGAGAGACAATGGTAGATACAATAACCGTAATCAAGATTATAATGACAGATCGGGTAATAGAGATAACAGATACAATTCAAACTACGATAGAGGAGGCAGGTTCCGTGACGATAATAGGTCACGAGACTATAATAGACAAAAAAGATATCCACGCGATAATTACGGTAGGGACCGCTCTAGAAACTTTGATCGTCGTGATGGGAATCAGGAAAGGAACTATAATAACAACGATAGGGAACGCCCACGGTACGACAGACGCTGGGAGAGCAACAATAGGGGACCATATGGTAACAACAACAATTAGAACGGGAATGGACGACGCGATCGTAGGAACTACGGAAATAATGACAATAGTAACTATAACAATCACAACAGTTATGGTAATATTAATTATGATAACGGTAATAACTATAATAACCGTGGACAGCCACAAGGGCGTAGGAACAACGATAACTATAATAACAACTCCATGGATCAACCAAGGAATAATGGAAACCAGCAGAATCAGTCAGACGGGCCTTTAAACTCGCAGGATGCTCGGCGCCGAAACTAGGTGTCGAGCTGCAAAACAAACAAGTCTCGGAGCAAAAAAGTGACGTTGAAAGGCATATAATAAGTTTGACGGCGAGCCAAGGAAGACGGCCACTCATAGTGGAGTTGAAATGTGACAAGTTGATCGGAGGACTTGGGAGATTTTACACAGGCGCAAATATAACCCTGATAAAAGACTACTTTGTGAATCCGTACTACCCAATTGACACAGACAAAAAAGTAGTAATTAACGGAATTATTAACGGAACCAGGGGAAATTTGTAGTATTGGAACGATTACTACCCTACTGAGAATTCTCAGGTGAGATCTCAGGTGAGATCTCAGGTGAAATCTCATGCCAATTTCTCAGGTGAGATTTTTTTTCATAATTTTTTTTTTTTTTTTGGCAACATATAAAAATTAGGGTGGAGATCTCATGTGAGAATTCAGGGATCATTTTTTTTCTTACATTTTAGGTTCATGTCAAGTGAGATCTCGGGTGAGAATTCAGGGATCATTTTCTTTTTCTTTATTGCTTTCTCAAAGAGAAAGCTTTGTAACGGGGTAAAAATCGACCCACCGAATCGGACTTCGGGACCTCGATTTTCGTAATCTACGGGTCGAAAAACATGGAAATCCGAAAATGTCTGTATGTATGTACGTGCACTTTTTTTTGTCGTACGATAACTCTCGAAGGAATTGTCCGATCGTCCTGAAATTTTGCACACAGGTTAGTCGCCGCAAAATCTCGGTCGAGTTCAATTTTCAGCCAATTCCGTTGTTTATTTCTCTAGCAACCGTTGCTAACGTGTTTTTGATAAAAGCTCCAAAAATCATCATCAATGCACGATGGGTCTCGAATTCTTTCGACGATCGATGAGAATCGATAAGACATTCATTTTGGAACAACCATTGTTTATTCTCCTAGCAACCGTTGCTATGGAGATACAAAATTCAGCTTCAGACTGACTTTTTTTTTGTCGTATGTTAATTTTCGAAGGAATGGTCCGATCGTCCTCAAATTTTGCACACAGGTCGGTCACCGGCAGATGTGAACCGAGTTCGGTCTTCAGCAACATCCGTTGTTTAATTCCATGGCAACCGTTGCTAGCGTGTTTTCGATAAGTTCCCATATAATTCATGATAAATGATCATTTGGGTTTGTATATTTATGGGATTCTATAACAATCAAAGAGACCTTTCCCGTATAAACCATTGTTGATGTCTCTAGCAACCGGTGTTTATATCGGTTGCAACCGTAACTAGGGAATGGGAAAAGTCAGTTGGAGGTTCATTTTTGGAACTGTTGATGACTAAGAAGTAAGAACATCGAAGCTCCGACATTTACCATAGCAACCGTTGTTTACGTCCTTAGCAACCGTTACTATGGAGTGTGAAAAGTCAGTTGGAGGTCCATTTTCGGAACTATTGATGACTAAGAAGTAATAACGTCGAAGCTCCGACATTTACCATAGCAGCCGTTGTTTACGTCCTTAGCAACCGTTACTATGGAGTGGGAAAAGTCAGTTTGAAGTCCATTTTTGGAACTATTGGTGACTAAGAAGTAAGAACATCGAAGCTCGGGTATTTACCATAGCAACCATTGTTTACGTCCTTAGCAACCGTTACTATGGAGTGGGAAAAGTCAGTTAGAGGTCTATTTTCGGAACTGTTGACGACTAAGAAGTAAGAACACCGAAGCTCGGATATTTACCATAGCAACCGTTACTATAGAGTGGAGGAAATGAGTTAGAGGTTCATTTTGCTTTCTCAAAGAGTGGTGATTAATGCAAGTTGAGGTTCAATTGCAATACTTTGAGAAAGCATACTGCTGAGGCACTTGGCAGCGGTTTTTTTAGGTTCATGTCAGGTAAGATCTCAGGTGAGAATTCAGGGATCATTTTTTTTTCTTAATTTTTAGGTTCATATCAGGTGAGATCTCAGGTAAGAATTCAGGGATGATTTTTTTTCTTAATTTTTTTCTAAAAATTTTTAGGTTCATGTCAGGTGAGATCTCGGGTGAGAATTCAGGGATCATTTTTGCTTTCTCAAAGAGAAAGCTTTGTGATAGGGTAACAATCGACCAATCGAATCGGACTTCGGGACCTCGCTTTTCGTAATCTACGGGTCGAACAACTTGGAAATCCGAAAATGTCTGTATGTGTATACGTACGTACGTGCACTTTTTTTTTGTCGTACGATAAATTTCGAAGGAATTGTCCGATCGTCCTAGAATTTCGCACACAGGTTAGTTGCCGCAAAATCTTGACCGAGTTCAATTTTCAGTCAAATCCGTTGTTTATTTCTCTAGCAACCGTTGTTAACGTGTTTTTCATAAAAGCTCCAAAAATCATCATCAATGCACGATGGGTCTCCAATTCTTTCGACGATCGATGAGAATCGATGGGACATTCATTTTGGAACAACCATTGTTTATTCTCCTAGCAACCGTTGCTATGGAGATACTAAATTCAGCTTCAGACTGACTTTTTTTGTCGTAGGATAACTTTTGAAGGAATAATCCGATCGTCCTGAAATTTTGCACACAGGTTGGTCTCCGGAAGATGTGAACTGAGTTCGGTGTTCAGCAATATCCGTTGTTTATCCATGGCAACCATTGCTAGCGTCTCTTTGATGAGTTCCCATAAAATTCATGGTAAATGCTCATTTGGTCTTGTATATTCATGGGATTCTATAAGAATAAAAGAGAGATTCCCCGTAGAAACTATTGTTGATGTCTCTAGCAACCGTTGTTTATATCCCTTGCAACCGTAACTGGGGAATGGGAAAAGTCAGTTGGAGGTCCATTTTTGGAACTGTTGATGACTAAGAAGTAAGAACATCAAAGCTGAGACATTTACCATAGCAGCTGTTGTTTACGTCCTTAACAACCGTTACTATGGAGTGGGAAAAATCAGCTGGAGGTCCATTTTTGGAACTGTTGATGATTAAGAAGTAAGAATATCGAAGCTCCGACATTTGCCGTAGCAACCGTTGTTTACATCCTTATTAATCGTTACTATGGAGTGAGAAAAGTCAGTTAGAGGTCCATTTTCGGAACTGTTGACGGCTAAGAAGTCAGAACACCGAAGCTCGGGTATTTACCATAGCAACCGTTGTTTACGTCCTTAGCAACCGTTACTATGGAGTAGAGGAAATGAGTTAGGGGTTCATTTTGCTTTCTCAAAGAGTGGTGATTAATGCAAGTTGAGGTTCAATTGCAATACTTTGAGAAAGCATACTGCTGAGGCACTTGGCAGCGGTTTTTTTCTTGATTTTTTTTCTTCTTCTTCTCAGAATGTACAGGACTAACATTAATTGTTGGCAACATGTGAAAATTAGGGTCGATATAGAATTTTGATGAATTGACGAATTATATCATCACTTGGTGTCAACACTACTGAAAATTTTTTAGGTTCATGTCAGGTGAGATCTCAGGTGAGAAATCAGGGATCAGTTTTTAACACACGGCGATCGAGCGTGAAACCATTCCGAGAACATAACGCTCGCGATTCGCGTAAACTGGGGCAAAAAAATCGAGCGACATATCGGGGCTCGCACACGCCATGTGCTGAAATACAGCTGTGTCTACGTTTAGACGATTCAATTAGAATCATACAAAAAATATTAAATATGTTTTTGTGATATGAGATGTTTTATATTTATTTTGGGATGGAAATTAGAAATTTACAGAGAACTAATTACACCATTAGAAAGTCGAGGAAAAACTACATTGGAACAGCCTATTCAGTTATTTTTGCAGGTACATTTTGACATCGTAGATACGAGTTGAAAACAGCATGATTTGGCGCTCGTGTGCCACGCTGGGAGGTTTGAGGCGAAACGCCCCATATCTAATTATGAAAACACTGCCTCAGAATGTGCTCGACATTCCACTCATATTTCCACAGTAGTGTTAGTCATCGATTCGACCGCCAACCATGTCCGAATAATTGTAAGAATATTTTTTCCACTATACTTTTGATAACAAAAGTTTTTTTTGGGCTCTATCAAAGAAGTCAGATAATTTTGATTAATAAACTCACCAAATTATCAATGCGTTCTTTTAATGGAGAATTTTTGTCCATTCCCAGAGATATCGGCATATTCACTACACACTCATCCATTATATGTAGATCATGATCCGGGAACATATGGTTGTTGTTATACGAATTATTCTTCTGTAATTCAACTTCTAATATTTGTCGCTTAGCTCTCTCATACTGTAATGCATATATATTCTCATAGTAGCATAAAGTTCCGTTAGTAACAGAGGCAATTGCTGCTAGTTCATCTAGTATGACAATGTAATTTTGACTTAATTGCTGCAAATTGAAATCAGAAGAATTAAAAAAGAAGTCTCTCGTCTCTTCATTCCAGCTGCCAATAGTGATCGAACTCTCTATCAATTGGGCTATGCTATCAATAGTTTCCCTGAAAAAAAAATTATTATCCTCTGATACAGAACTGAGTATGTGATAGATGATGTGATATTTTGCATATCCCATTCCTGATCAAATTCTAACTTATTTTCCATAAAATGGAGGAGCCCTTCCCAACAAAACAATATCACGTACGTCAAACTTCTCTGGCACTAATGAATACATTCACGAGAGAAAACCTCTCTTCGTTAAATGAAATGTTCGATCTGGACAACGAAAAACAAGTCTGATTGCCAGGTACGATTACCCTTGAGATTCTCTATGCTCTATAATGTAGAACACACCACCCCAGAAGCTACGTCACTTCCCTACTGAAAATTTTCAGGTGAGATCTCAGGTGAGAATTCAGGTGAGTTTTCAAAGATCATTTTTATTTTAAAATGCATCAGATTGTACATTAGAATGTACAGGACTAACAATGAACTTTGGTAACATGCATAAATTGGGATTGACAGACATGGATTCAATGTTAGAATTCATGAACTCATTAGTTGATCAAGAATTGCAATCAAAAATATATATAATTTGAATGAATTGACGAATTATATCATCATTTGGTACCAACACTACTAAAAGTTTTTAGGTGTACCTCAGGTGAGAACTCTGGTCAGTTTTCAGATATCGATGTCATTTTTTATAACGACGAGAAAATCCCGGCAAATGGGATTTCCCCGAATTCAAATGGAAGAATCTGAACATTCATGTGGATATCCTCGCGAATTGACCTCATCATTCAAAGGTAAATACAGGTAGTGATCCTGGTGGATTGATCTGTTTGGAGTGACATGGAAATTCAGTTGGTGTAACGTGGAAATCTAGTTTGAATTAACCGTGAACCAATGTAAGGGGAACTTGGAATTAAGAGGGGGACATATCTACTTTGACGTCAGATAACGTTGGATGTATTTTGCATTATACAAAAAATGTATTTACATATCAAAGATGATTTAAGCATTCGCGGCTGCCTATGATAAATATCTATCGACTGGAACTTCATATTTGTAAGAAATTTGAGTATTCACAAAATGCTACGAGAAATAAGTGCGGCTATTGCTGGTTCTGCTCACCGTCCTCTCGCGACACTACCCGACACATTTTGCTCGATTATGGCGAAACAGAGCTACGCACTCCAAAAGTAGGACTATTTGCGACTCGCTATGGAACTGAAGATTCCAGGGATAACTCTATCCCTCACGAGATTGGAGGTCGGTGAATTTCAATTGTAGTTTTCTCTTTCGCGTGCTACATATTAGAGATAGAGAATTTTTGAAAAAATAGCCGATTTTCTTATTTCTAGAAAAACAGATGAGCATTTTTTATCAATTTTGCGAAAAAATTGTTATTCGAAAAGTATGTCAAATATACTAGTAACGCCCTCTCAAAGTATAAAGCGTGAATTTGTCTAACTATAGGATGTATATCAAAAATAAGTACCATGCTAAACCCGTCCGGGCCTCTTCCCCGCGGTCAGGCGCAACACATGTTGGCCAGCCGGTGAAGATCGGGAAGGGTCGAGCCTCGCACTCGGGCTCGCTCACCAAGCTGGCCGTTTGGGGACTTGAGTCCGCAGAAATCTCAATTCCAGCTACCTTTGCTTCTAAATTTCTACAACGAGATATTCAGCTAGGCGTCTGCCCTTTTCTTGCCTGTAGCATGGGATACGAATCTGCGTTCGTCATACTTCGGGTTGTAAGACTCATTTAGACGCACCTAGAATCTCGATTCCATAGCCTGAGTCGAGCATACCTTTATGACGGTCGTTTATAGCTTTTACCAAAATTTTGAAATGTTCAAATTTTTTTCAATCGACATTTGAAATTGTCCTGATCTGAAACATTATTATTCAGTGATAATAGTAAAATTTGAATAATGAAAATCGGATGATATCAACTTTTATAAACATGCAATGCGCGTTTTCTGTCTAGATCTGGAAGATTCGATATCGCAGGTAAACATACTCGGCTCGCACCGCCTCTCTCGACCCCAGGGCCTGCCGTTGGAAAAGTAGAACCGAGAGACAGGGGGTCGAGCATCTCTTTATTACGGTCATTTATAGCTTTCACCAACATCAGCGGAACGCGGTAGTGTTCCATGCGTCAAGCAGATGACACCGCAAATATATAATGTCTGAGATAGCACGCTCGATTTTCACATATGAGCATTAATTTAGCCAAAACGAATTTTTTTAGATGCGAAAAAGGATTTCATGCTCATATAGCATCCCAATTGAGCGATTGACAAAAAGAAATACTCAAAAACTCGTTCACAATGATGAGTTTGGAGTATCGCGTCAAGCGATCTACTACTTTTTTCTCCCGACCAGATTTTTCTTCACTCACTTTTTTGTTATTACCATAAAGTCTGATACCGAAGTCTATTACTGAAGTCTGACCGCGGTAGTCTGATAAAGCAGCTATGTTCACGCATAGTAAGAGGTATATGGTCCAGAACGCCAACGTAACAACATTTACATGCTCTTGCTTCACGCGTAGAAATGAAACCATGGGAAAATTTTTGAAATTAAATTGTTAATGTATAGTTAGAAAGAATATGGATTGGCCGTGTCCCATAGATTCCACGAAAAGTACTGCAGATTAATCGAGTATGATGGAGCGAGATTGAAAAATCAAAATTCTAAAATTGCCCGTTTTTAACATATTAACCTTTGAAAAAATCTTCAATTGTCACGATCAAATATCAAAAGTTAATGTAAAGATCTTTGACATTTACATGTTACAAGATTACTATTGATATTATTATTTATTATTATATTATTATTTATTATTTATTATTATTCTATTTA
Organism: Aphelinus atriplicis; assembly: GCA_020882685.1. Taxonomy (NCBI): domain Eukaryota; kingdom Metazoa; phylum Arthropoda; class Insecta; order Hymenoptera; family Aphelinidae; genus Aphelinus; species Aphelinus atriplicis. The sequence continues at coordinate 9,746,915 of CM037073.1, forward strand.
TTATTTATTGATCAAATTCGAGAGTAATCGACTTTGACCGAGTGAATCGAGAAAATAAAATTAAAAAATTGTCCATTTCTATTATATTTAATTTGATAAAATCTTCAATAGTTACGATTGAATATCAAAAGTTAATGTAAAGATCTTAAAATTTACATGTTATAAGATTTCTATCAAAAATTTTCATCTTATTGATCGAATTTCAGAGTAATCGATTTTAAACGCGCCTTGAAATTCCTGAATCAACGATCAAATTTAATCCTACGAATATATTATTATTTGGTATAGCCAATTTTGATTCATTTCAAAGAAAGCACCTTGGACTGTCTAACTTACAGAAATTAGCTTCTTTGGTTTGTGTATTTACTTAAACAATAGCTTTGGTCTATTAGATATTTAAATTTTGTAGGACACTCAAAATGGTTCGATTTTTATGAATCGGAATTCGCTATTATCACCTAATAACGCTATTTCATGAAAAAACGATACTTATTTTGAATTCGATAAAAGTGAACATTTTAAAATTTTGTCAAATTTTACAATGACCCTAATAAAAAAGAGACAGCGCTCGCTCACCCTTTCGAGCGGCAGGCTCGAGAGCCAAGAGAAGCGTGTGGGTCTTGTGAGTACGTGTGCCTACCTGCAGTTCACGTTTCTGGGCTCTGGCCGGAAAAGCCGCCCGTCCCCCTTTCTTCTGCTGGTTTTTTCATGCTCCTTTCCCCGATTTTCAGCTCTTTGCTCTGTTTTATCCTTCGTTCTACCAAGAAAATTAAAAAATTGATGCTCAGAGTCTTTCGAAATTGTTGAATGAATTTTGAAGTGAACTTTGCTACATTGATGTCATTTTGTTTGATGTATTTTATTGCTGATTTTGCTACCTTATGATGTGTAGAATATTGCCCGAAAAGTGTGTGACCGAAATATTATTTTTTAAAAAGTTATAGCATAATAATGGAACCTATGATTAACGTTATTGTTATGGTTAACAGAATCTTTGAACGCGTTTATCTCAAAATGACTTTTTTTAAACTGGTGGGAATCCTAGCTCAAAAACTAATCGAGGGATCGACTTGAATCTTTTTTTGTTCTAAAGGCAATTGAATTTATGGGATTCTATACCTATGAAACCATTAATTATATTATTATTTTTTGTCTATATATCGATCTTAAGAGCAGAAAAGAAGTGCGAAATCGGTACGTATATTTCACAAGTCCGCCATTTTGTTAATTTTCAACCTTTTCTCGGTATTATTGGTATAAGATCCCACAAATGTGATATATTTTCTGAATCTTCTTTGTTTTTTAATCTCAGATAAAAATTGGAGGCTCTAGGATTCCCACCACGCGGAAAATTTTTTTAAAGGCGTACCCATAAACGTGTGTTTAATTCATTATATAATGATTTTTTTTTGATAAAAATTCTTTTTTGTATGCTCAAAAAATATATCAATACGTGTGAAAAAGTGCCATACCATTATTCAATTCCTTCTATGAAAAAAATTAAGAAAAGTGGGTCATTTTTGAGGTGCTAGATGAGAACCTCCCCTTCAGATGGATTGCTCTGAATATTCAGGTAGATATTTGAGTTGAACGACTATGAAATACATGTGAATCTACTTGAATTCTACCTGATCTCCGGACAGTTGCGCTACCAACTACGCCACCGGGAAGACAGCAGCTCAGGCAGCCAATCTGAGCGGTCGGCTTCCAGTGGAAAGCGAGAGACAATTCAACATCAAATTAATTGATAGAATAATTTTACAGTTAACCACGTCTATTCCTTGGAACAAGTCCTAGCCAACACGCAGAACTAGTGGGAGCTCAGGCAACACCGTGCCAAATCCCTTCATTGGTGACCCCGACTGAAAACGACGCCGCACGCCTGCCGTCATTTAGGCTTCTCGGCTCGTCGCTGGAGTTGGCGCCAACTTGACTGCATCGTCTCCTCGCTCACCCCGGCCGCTCTCAACATGAGGGCTGCCTGCTCGCTCGGCGTACCCAGCTCGCTGCATTCTTCAAGTGGCTGTCCTCCAGGACATGTGGTTCTAGCCTTGTTGCTTCTGCAGTGAGTAACTGCGCCAGCGACACTTGCCAAGATGAAAAAAAAAAATTTGTGTAGTTCAAGCGTATCGTGTCTTTGTTGACAGTGCCTTTTACACGTCCATCGGAATTTGTTATTGTCAAAAATGACTGAAAAACAAGATCAGGAATTTGTTTCCAATCATGTGCAGCAGTTTTTGAGCAAACACAATATCACATTGCTTTGACAACCTTCATACTTTCCCTACATAGCCCCTGGTAACTTCTGGCTGTTTCCGAAACTCAAAAAACCACTCAAAGAACACCGATTCGATGACAAAACAACGGTTGAAAACAATGCGACGAGTGTACTTAAGGCTATCCCTAAAAGTGAGTTCCAGGACTGTTTTGAAAAGTGGAAACATCGATGGAACCGTGTTATTCAATCAAGTGGGAATTACTTTGAAGGATGCCACCCATCAGATAATAAAGAATAACGCTAGCACGAAAATATAAAGGTAGGCCCGATACTTTCCGGACAGACCTCGTATGTAATTAGTTCATAGTATGGTATTTTTCTATGTAAATAATTATTCATTCACTGTGGATATTCGATAAGGAAAAGAATCTTCATTTTGTTATTTGTAATAATTTTGAAAATTAAAACATCATTTTTCTTTTCAACCTTGGTCATATTTCCTTTACATTACTTTACATTACTGTACTAAAAATCTTAAACAATTTTTTTCAGAGAATATATATTTTCTAGAAGTTTCACCATCACATACCTACTAGGAGCGAGAACTTTCGAAAAAGGAACAAAACAAGGCCTTTTTATTTTGAAAAAATTTAGCGCTACTCAAGAGTAAGATAGCGACACTCGCAAGGGGTAAAATCTTCAAAAGATAGCATTTTTCTTCGCAAAATTCAGTGTTGAGACCTATTTACTTTTGCACGTATTATGTTGTAGACATTGTTCCTCTGTAACTTTTGGAGCATGTCTTAAAAACGATCAGCGATAATCTGTTCATTTATAGACTTACTAGGAGACCGCTTGGGATGCGGGTCACCAATCTTGACCAACATTTTTTTCCAGGTTCCTGGTGGCCACAGTAGAGAGAATCTAGAATATTAGGGTCCAACGCTCCCAAACTTTCCAGATATCAATTTATGTATCCTGGGTGGAGACGTTGTTCTCGTCCCAAATGACAATATGTCATCTGAGACGTATTTCCCTCACTGCACTGCACTTCAACTGTTCACGCTTGACCACTACATCACATTCTATCCTAGAAAACATATAGAAGAAGTAAATAGCGTGTACATGCAACAAATCTTACTTTCATGTCTTACTCATATAGAGTAAAACATGAAATATATGGAAATATCAACGATTTTCGACTTTTCACTTTGTGCTTGGATACTGAAGCAATAACAACATGTATCCAAGCACAAAGACAACAATTCTAGCATAGTTGGACGACAATTCAATGTCAGAATTGATTTTCACTCATGAAAACTTCAATTCTGAACATTTGTCGACCAATATCATGCTATAACCAATAATATTAAAACTTATCTACTCAAAGTTTTGTTCTCACTTGAATGCAATTTCTGGCCCTGTGTAGCTTACCTGGAATACAAAAATTATCACAAAGCAACATATTCCAAAATATATATGCACACAGACAAAGGTTAAGTTTACTTATCTGAATTCTCTTGCGTTTTGAATGAAAATCCATCAGCTGCTGCACACGATGAAGCTCCAAACCTGCTGGAGAACACTATAAAGGAATGTGATCTCTTAACTTTCGTTATAATTACTCAACTGTTGTGAGTATTTAGTCAGCAACAGTGCATGTCTACCTGCACATGTATAACTGATTGTGTTTACGTACGACGCCTATGATAATCTGCAGCGCTGTACCTGTATTACCGACTTCAAAGTATAAAAAGCCGGATTATTGAAATATTATATAAAGCCGAATATTTGAATAGTATATAAAGCCGAATATTTGAATCCGGCCCACTAGCCGTCAAACTTTCTGAATTTTTTTACCCAAAAAGTATGCGACGAATCGGAAAATCGCTAAGGACAGTTTTCTTTTATTTTTTCATGTAGAATAGAATAGAATTTTTTGTTTTGCAAAATATCGATTTCATCAACATGCCGTCCGCCATATTTTTGAGGTTATGGCTAAACGCAGGGGTGATGGAGCTAAACGGACCTCGGATTCGGATTCAGCAGCCAGAAATACATAGAAGTAGGGTGGTCCAGTCTCTGGTTCAATTTTTTATTTTTTTTTGTGAAGCTGATATCAGTCATACAAATATATTATTTCCATCAAACAAATGAAATCTTGAATAATATTTCAGTGATAAAATCCCGAAAAATCATAGTTTTATCATATCAGCGTAAGGTCAAGGATGAGGATAATTATTTGCTGGGTATTCAAAAAATTCATCAAATATTTTATTTAAAAAAATCTATATTTTCAATCAATCTCGATATTCATGTGCTAGTTCACCTTTTTAAATGATTTGTTAATGAAATAATATAAAGAAAACTTTTAAATAAAATAATCTTCTGATGATTTATTAAATTCAAATTAAAAGAAAAAAAATTCCAACTAAATAATTCATTGCATAAATAATTTGTATATTATTAAATAAAGAAATCTCAACAAAACAATCATTTGCATTAATTATATATACATATAAATATTCACATATTGTAACGAGTAGCGCTCATACTCGTTATGAGCCTCGCACCTGAAATCGTATTTAGCTGGCAATAGCGCCAAGCCCGGCATAAGCCACGCGAGCGCCCGAGCCCCGCATATCAAGAGCGAGTGAGCGGGGCCCGCGCGCCAGGCCGAGACAATTCGAACGCTACCGGCTAGCGAGCAACACGCGACCCGCGCCACGTACGATCAGGTTGTCTCGGATTATCAACCCCGCGCTTTCTTCCGGACGAGAAGATCACCCGCGATCATCGCGACGCCGCACCCGTAACCCCGTCGGCCGTGACGACTCGTTTCGGAGAGCACCGAGAACCGCGCGTGCACTTTGTGTGGTACCGTTGTGCGTGTCCGCTAGCCAGCGACCCGCCGCCCAAAGCCGAGCTTCTCCGAGAAGCAAGCGTGCGCTCGCCGCCTGTACGCGAGGAAGCAGCCTCATCCGCCAACCACGTGCGCAGCGCATCGGAACAGCGAGGAACATCCGCAACCGTAAGTCCTATTTTGTACGCCCAAGCTTCGCGGGCAAGGACAGCGGCGTTTTCTTTGTTGACGGTCGCCACGCGGGCGACCAACGCGAAATCGGCCCTCCGCTCACGCGAGCGCGCTAAAGCCCTGGCAGCATTAGCACTGCCAGGCACTGTAGTTAAGTACGTTTCTTTTTCTTTGAATAAATTCTTTTTACGTTTAACCGAGCCCTATCGTTTTTCTCGCGTGTCGAGCCGTATTTTTTTTCCCGATCATATCCATCCCGTCTCCGCGGTCTCGGTGAGCCCGCAGCTCACCGAGAAAGAACTGAGCTGCCCGGACGAGCATCTACGGGGAGAACCTGCAGCGGCGAGCGCCAGCAAGCAGGTAAGGGGCGCGCATCGCACGGCACGAGGTCCGGCCGCCCCCAACGAGCGCAGCAATACGCCTGCAGGTCGCCGAATACTCCCCCGACGATAATCCCCAATATCCGCACGCGCCTTGTAACGAAGCGCTCCGTTACAATATATATATATATATATATATATATATATATATATATATATATATATATATGGGACGTTCCACGTCAAGTGAGCATGGTCAAAATTTTGTTCGAGATTCTGCATTGACAAATTGATTGGTATCCATCCCCAGAATACTCAAAAATTTTTTCAGATTTTTAGGTGCATGTATGTGGAAGTTAGTCTGTGCACTCAAAACCTGAATTATTCAAAATTTAACTTTTTTCTCAATTTTGAGAGCCCAAATAATCTTGTATATGTGGGAAAATGAAAAAAAGTTGAGAACAAAAATTATGCTGAATACTACAAAGATTATAAAAAAAAATTGTTTGACACCAGAATCCTCCATCCGGATAGGCTACTCTATTAATTAAACATGTTTCAACCAGTTTGGCTATGTTCGCCCACTTATTTTTGACCTTTCAAGTTATACGTACAAACCTTTGTTCGATAGCTTGAAAATGGTCTCATACATTTTTTGGAGAAATTCCAATATCTCCTGCAATTAATTGTTTAAATCTGCAATATCAGCATCCCCTTCTTGTTAGTTTCAACATATCAGGTCCACGATGAAGCTCACAGTGAGGATATCATGCCTTCGGGTCATCAATCTCAGCCAAACTCTACAGATATGTTCCCTGACACTGGATCAAGCTACCGGTAGAGTTTGGAGTTCCAGCGCTGCCCTGTTATAGAACTTTTTATGACTTTAGACTGAGGCAGCTATATATAGATATACATATCTGCCTTGATTTGTCTAAAATCCACATAATATTCATAATTTCATCAAGAAAATGATGTATTTCACCTTGTTTGGTACTATGAATGAGTATTATAACTTATGGTTTCACTTATATTGTGTGAACAGCTCTTGACGGGTGGTCTCAAATCACATGCAAGTTATTTACACATGAAATTATAAACATTAACCAGGAATGTAATTTGAGACAACCGGTCAATAGCTTTTCCAACCTTAGCCTTGCAGTTCACACAATATAAGTCAATTACATGAGTTAATATTTATTCATAGTACCAAACAAGGTGAAATACATTATTTTCTTGATGAAATTATGAATATTATGTGGATTTTAGACAAATCAAGGCAAGGCAGATATGTATATCTATATATAGCTGCCTCAGTCTAAAGTCATAAAAAGCTCTATAACAAGGCAGCGCTGGAACTCCAAACTCTACCGGTAGCTTGATCCAGTGTCAGGGAACATATCTGTAGAGTTTGGCTGAGATTGATGACCCGAAGGCATGATATCCTCACTGTGAGCTTCATCGTGGACCTGATATGTTGAAACTAACAAGAAGGCGATTGTGATATTGCAGATTTAAACAATTAATTGCAGGAGATATTGGAATTTCTCCAAAAAATGTATGAGACCATTTTCAAGCTATCGAACAAAGGTTTGTACGTATAACTTGAAAGGTCAAAAATAAGTGGGCGAACATAGCCAAACTGGTTGAAACATGTTTAATTAATAGAGTAGCCTATCCGGATGGAGGATTCTGGTGTCAAACAATTTTTTTTTATAATCTTTGTAGTATTCAGCATAATTTTTGTTCTCAACTTTTTTTCATTTTCCCACATATACAAGATTATTTGGGCTCTCAAAATTGAGAAAAAAGTTAAATTTTGAATAATTCAGGTTTTGAGTGCACAGACTAACTTCCACATACATGCACCTAAAAATCTGAAAAAATTTTTGAGTATTCTGGGGATGGATACCAATCAATTTGTCCATGCAGAATCTCGAACAAAATTTTGACCATGCTCACTTGACGTGGAACGTCCCATATATATATATATATATATATATATATATATATATATATATATATATATATATATATATATATATATATATATATATATATATTATATATATATATATATATATATAGTAGAATATAGTTAAGGAAAACAAAGTATAAAATAGAGTATTCTCTAGACTGCCAAAAACTATTTAGATATTTACAAAGTATTGATTACAATTTAAAGGATGAGATGAATCGTAAAAGCAAGAAAAACAGAAAGCTTTCCGACACCAATAACATTTGATGAAGCTAACAGCTTGGCAGTTATCGCATGCAGAGAGTTTCGGTGGAAAGCAAACTTGCTTTACGCTACAGAATACGTCTCTGTTTTCAATTAACTTTGCTGAAAACCATGCATATTCAAGCATATTTTTGAAAACTGGAGCTGTCAATTGATGATGTAAAATTGAATGGATCTTGATGGAATCAACACTAGTATCGATCTGTCGCTGGTTTTGAATCAAATACGTAGCATTCTGCAGTCTTTTTATGAAATCCTTCATCTAGCGGTGAATATAAGTGTCCAATGGCTGGCAGTACTTTGTGCATCCAGGTGGAATGTATTTAATATTACAAGTTGAGTTTCCAGTAGAAGTTTTGAGACAATCAAATAAGCTATTTTTCTTTTGACCACTCTACGAATCTAGAATCAGAGTAAAATCTTCTTGCTTCACATAAAGCAGTAGGATATGTTGAATGTAAGATTCTATCAATTCTGTAGTTAGTTTCCCAGATTTAGAACAATTGATATGAACGTTTTTGAATTGCTTGGACATATCTTCCATTTGCTTGGATATTTTTGGACCAAATTTTCCTGTAGGCTCTTGGAGGCAAATGAATACTTTTGGCAAAAGCTTGCCCGATGCTGTAACAGAGTATTGCACAGAGTACGTATGTGTTACTTCATTCACATCACCAATATAAACATCTACTGTCTTTGTCCCTTTAGTTTCTAAAGTGCGCTTAACATCTGTCCTATATTCGCAACCCATTTGATCAGTATTGATAACAAAATCTAGATTTGATGACGAAGTTATTTCTCTACATTCGGCTTGAAATTTTTCTGCATTTGCGTGAAGCTCTTCCACTGATCTCTGTTGTGTCTGTTTCACTAATTTTGTCACTTTTCTCTGAACAATACGATATTTCCTTTTAAAATTAGCCAGCCAATTACCTCCATGAGATCTTAAAGTTTCAAGTTTCCAATTGGGATGTTCTTTATGTAAATTGAACATTTTTATTTTTTTGTCTAAAGGGACCATGTTATAACTCAATTTACCCCCATCTATTTCAAAATCAGATGACGTTGACTGACTTTCTGTTCTTTGAGATTCTGAAAATTAACAGATTTTTTATCAGAACATGATTCAAATTGTAAATAATAACCCCAGTATTACAATAATTGTATTTACCATTAGAAATAGCGGATTAAATATCCTGGCTATCCATAGGTGTTTCTTCGCTTTCAATGTGACGCTTTCAATGACACTGAATTGTCGTCCAACTATGCTAGATTTGTTGTCTTTGTGCTTGGATACATGTTGTTATTGCTTCAGTATCCAAGCACAAAGTGAAAAGTCGATAATCGTTGATATTTTCATATATTTCATGTTTTACTCTATGTGAGTAAGACATGAAAGTAAGATTTGTTGCATGTACACGCTATTTACTTCTTCTATATGTTTTCTAGGATAGAATGTGTTGTGGTGGTCAAGCGTGAACAGTTGAAGTGCAGTGCAGTGCAGTGAGGGAAATACGTCTCAGATGACATATTGTCATTTGGGACGAGAATAACGTCTCCACCCAGGATACATAAATTAATATCTGGGAAGTTTGGGAATGTTGGACCCTAATATTCTGGATTCTCTCTACTATGGCCACCAGGAACCTAGAAAAAAATTTTGGTCAAGATTGGTGACCCGCAACCCAAGCGGTCTCCTAGTTAGTGAAGAAACTTCACCCAAAATTTCATGAGTGTGCTCTCAAATTTGACGATTTTTAATTTAAACTTCAAAATTTAAAACTTCCGGTGATTTGCTTATCACACACCACACACACACACACACACACACACACACACACACACACACACACACACACACACACACACACAACACACACACACACACACACACACACACACACACACACACACACACACACACACACACACACACACACACACACACACACACACCACACACACACACACACACCACACACACACACACACACACACACACACACACACACACACACACACACACACACAATATGCACTTTTATGGAGCTGTCTCATCTTAGCTTTAACTCATCGTGATTTTCTGAAATTATTTACCTGAAGAATAGGGTTCACCCACTTGAGGTATTAGGGTGAGATTATCTCTATCAATCTCAACCAGGATATCCCTACCCTAGTGATTCTCATCAAGGTTGAAGTAGCTCGTCAGCACTTCCCAAGCTAACTTTTCCTTCAATGTAGCTATATGGATAGAGAATCTAGTTATTTTAAGATTTATGGGAGTATACGCATCTTCTCATCTTATCTCATCATAATTTTTGGTTCAACCCTTGGGGGAATTTTAAATTTTCACATGTGATTTTATACTCCGGGTATACTTTACGTGGAATCGTTTAATTACGTACACGTATACATATGTATATACGTTCGTATATACACGCACGCGCATATGTATAGTGTGAATCGCTACTAACTACTCATCACGCGTCTGTTCTAATTCTCGAGATCGGGCGGCGCCAACGAAACTTGGTTATGCGCGGAGAGTCAGGTGCACCGGCAGTGTAACCGTTTCTTTACGTCCGTCACTACGCCTGGCCAGTAGCGCGGTCGAGAGTCGAGCGCGCCCCCTTTCCATCCACGCGCGTGCAAGAGTGCCGGCCGGCAACACGTCGTCGCGCGCTTGCACGTTCTCGGAAATTGAACGGTCGAACAACAACGATCGACCGTCCCCGCGCGCACCGATCACCTCGTCGCACTGAGGACCTCGCCTTTTTCGCGTTTTCCGTAATCACGTTTCAAGTGATTTCGGCTTTCGCCCCGCGATGAACGGAATCGTCGCGCGGCAAAACAGAGCCTCGCGTCACGACAAAAGAAATCTTTGCGCTCTTCCGAGTTCTCGCGCCGTGACAAACGCAATCGTCGCGCGCTTCCGAGTTCTCAGAAATTCAACCGTCAAAACGAAAACCGATCAGCTGTCCCCGCGCGCGTTTCTTGCCTCACCGCACTGCCCTGTTGAAAAAAAGTAAAGGAAAATTCCCGATAAAAATACCGACGGGATTCCAGGCTACGGAAAAAAAAATCCAATAGATTTTCCCGACATTTGCTGGGATTTTCCCGATGAATGTCGGGATTTTGCCGACAATGGCCAGGATTTTCCCTATAATTGTCGGAATTTTCCCGACGATGTTCGTGATTTTCCCGACGTTTGCCGAAATTATCCAGACATTTTTGCATGGAATTTCTCGACGATTGTTGGGATTTCCCCAAAGATTGTCAGGGTTTTCCCGAAAATTGTCGGGATTATCCAGTCATTTTAGCATGGATTTTCCCGACGTTTAACGGGATTATCCCGACAATCTTTGAGAAAATCCCAACAACCTTAGGAAATATTCCAACAATCTTTGGGAAAATTCCGACAATCTCCGGGAAGATCCCGACAATCATCGGGAAAATTCATGCAAAAATGTCTCGATGATCCTGGCAAAAGTCAGGAAAATCCTGACAATCTCCGGGAAAATCCCGAACATCGTCAGGAAAATCCATGCAGTAATGTCTGGATAAACCCGGCAAACCTCGGAAAAATCTCGACAATATTCGAAAAACAGCCGAACCTCGTCGGAGAAATCCCAGCAATCTTTTGGAAAATCACTACAATCTCCGGTAAGATCCCGACAATCATCGGGAAAATTTATGCAAAAATATCTCGATAATCCTGGCAAACGTCAAAGGAATCCTGACAATCTTTGGGGAAATCCCGACGATCTCCGGGAAGATCCATGCAAAACAGCCGAACTTCGTCGGAGAAATCCCGACAATCTTTTGGAAAATCCCAAAAATATTTGAGATGATCCCGACGAATGTTGGGAAAATCCCAACAATCATCGGGAATATCCCGAGAGTCTTCGGGAAAATCCATGCAGAAATGTCTGGATAATCCCGGCAAACGTCTGGAAAATCTCGACTATCATCGGGAAAATCTCGACAATTGTCGAGTAATCCATTAGAATGTCTGGATAATCCCGGCAAACGTCGGGGAAATCCCGACAATCGTTGGGAAAATCCATGCAAAAATGTCAGGATAATTATGTCAAACGTCAGGAAAATCCCAACAATCTTCGGAAAAATCCCGGCAATCGCCGGGAAAATCCTTACAATCGTCGGGAAAATCCCGAAAATCTTCGGCATATCTCGACAACCGTCAGGAAAATCTGGGAAATGTTGGGAATATCCATTGGATTTCCCTTTCCGGAGCCAGGAATCCCGTCGGGACTTCCATTGGGATATTCCCTTGATTTTTTTCGACTGAAAGATATTGTTTCAAATGGTAATAGTGAAAATAAAACCCAAATATGATTTTGTCCATGAAAAAATAGCAAATTAAGAAAAAAAGTGTAGAATTTGTGATATCATTTGTTTTCAGGTATTTTTTTCTTCTTTTTCATTTTCTCGCATACTCAAAACCAGTAAATATCGCGTCCATGGAACCATAACTAAAAGTAATCAGCTATACATGATTGAATAGTAGTTCACGATACATGGCCAGAAAGTTGGATGTTGTAGAGTGCGGGGTTAGGACGGCCGAGGCGAAGCCGATGCCGTCATATCTTACGCCAGCGAATCCAATTGTCTGGCCAATAATCACATACTATTTTTCTTCATCCCCTGCCAAAAGTACGTCCAGCAATTGCGCATGCAGCGCGAGACGAGTATACAGCTTTTGCTATGTATTGGGAAGTCAAATCGTTGGTGGTGGGAGTAAGAGAAATCCAACATGGCGGTTTTAGTCGGGCATCTGCCTGCAGTTTAGCAGGCCAGCAAAGGCAAGCATAGCCGATTTGGAGAATGAACACTCTGATTGAAAATTTCAAGCCTGCTACGTTTTCGCCAAAGAAACTTCCAAAAAGAAGAAACAATCCCACTTGTGCAGTAAGAGGTTGCAATAGTTATCATTGTGACAATCCGATAGTTAGATTTCATGAATTGCCTGCTCCGAACCAGCGTTTTGTTTACATGACAGATTACTTCGGTAATTCAAGTCGATAGATTAGAGGCATGGAAACGCAGATTGGGATTGAAAACAATTAAGCCGAGACTCATGGTGTTTATTTATCGATTGAAAAAATTATTATTAGTAGTTAATGATTGGGCAAATTGATACTCACTTGCAAATATATAACAATGTGCCTATGATATGTTTACACTGTCCGGACAAACCAGCCTTACATGAGCACTTAAAAGATAATACTTTTCATTTGGAGTAATTTCTCCCTCTATCTCGTGCAAATTCTTTAAATCTGTGGTCTTGATACATAAAGCTACTATGTTGATATTTGCATAACCTCTTGAAGTGTTGTTGAGAGTGGCGATTTTCCCACGTGTTACAATATGCCCTACCTCCATTAGCCTTTAACCCTTAGCGGCATGGTGGTTAATATATTAACCACCTATTTCATCCAAGATTTTTATTTATAAAAATTGTATTTATCGGTGTATATGAATGGTAATACATTCTCCTGATAGCTAGGAAGTTTCTCTACAATACTAATTAACAAAAATTGATATTTTATTTGTTGTTAGATAGTTATAAATAAACAAATTGCGAAAAAATGAGATTTTTTAGGAAAAAATCATTTTCCAGCTCATTTGTCGTTCGATTTTCATGAAAATTTGTATCTTAGGGTTTTGATAGTTGCTGATTACGAATCTGTGGTCAGATTTTCAAAAATCAAAATGGCGGATTCAAAATGGTGGACCAAAACTTTAAAAATAACGTATTTTTGTCAAAAATGTTCAATCAGGGGTTTTTGGGGTCGCTGATTATGAATATGCAATTACAAATATGATTTTCTCAAATCCAATATGGCGAATTCAAAATGGCGGGCCAAAATTTTTAAAGATAGCGTATATTTGTCTGAAAATTTTTTCTCAGGGGTTATTAGGATCGCTGATAATGAATATGATATCAGTTTTACAATTTTCCTACATTCAAGATGGCGGAATCAACATGGCAGACTGGAAATTCCAAAAATAACGTAATCCATGCTGAAAATCTACTCGCGCGGGATTTTCGAGGAAGCTGTAAATAAGTTTGATGTTATATTCGTATTCTTAGATCCTGAAAACCCTCGGGAAACTTTTTTAGACAAAAATATACAACGATCTTAAAAATTCCCGAATTACGATTTTCACATACGAACACGTTGCTTCTCAATTTTTAATATACTATTTTGGAGTTCAAAAATTGAAATTTTAATTGTAGATTCTTATTCAGTAACTCTAAATACTTCCGAGTAAAAAATTCCATCTTGCTTCGATTGCATTGCATTTCATTATGCGTAAGAAGCCAAACTTACACTACTAGTTTTTGAATTATTGAATAATCTTCAAGTACTGAAAATAAATATTCATAAAAAATTGACTAATTTTTTTATTTTACAACTCTGTAAAAAGACATTACTTATTACTTATTTAAAATAATTATAATCAAAAATTCCATAATTCACGTGAATATTTTTTCCTAACTTTTACTTGTTGGAAATCCTATTTGAGTGTCAGGCTAACAAAATTGAGAAAAATTTATGTTAGCAAGTTCTCTCGTAGAACAAAAATCATTTATCTCCATCCCTCACTGTTACACTAAGTTGTACCTATTGCGTATATTCAGCTCTCAAGACATTATTTCATAAAACTTCAAATTATGGATGAAATCGCTGATATTCCCAGTGATTCTGAATCTGTTGATGGATTGTGTGATGATGATGAATTGGAGAATGACGATATCGATATTAAATTTGATCAAATTTGGTTGACTTTCAAAAATTTTGTCCGCCATCTTGGATCCGCCATTTTGGATTTTGAAAAACTAACCTCAGATTCGTGATCAGAGACCTCAAAAACCCTTGTGTACCAGATTAGATCAAATTCGGTTGACTTTCAAAAATTTTGTCCGCCATCTTAGATCCGCCATTTTGAATTTTGAAAAATTAACCTCAGATTCGTGATCAGAGACCTTCAAAACCCCTGTATACCAAATTTGATAAAATTTGGTTGACTTTCAAAAATTTTGTCCGCCATCTTGGATCCGCCATTTTGGATTTTGAAAAACTAACCTCAGATTCGTGATCAGAGACCTCAAAAACCCCTGTGTACCAGATTAGATCAAATTCGGTTGACTTTCAAAAATTTTGTCCGCCATCTTGGATCCGCGATCCGCCATTTTGAATTTTGAAAAACTAACCTCAGATTCGTGATCAGCGACTCCAAAAACCCCCGAGTACGAAAATTCAGACCAAAATATGCAGTAGAAAAAAGCATGCCTCAAAGGGTTAACCTTCGATAAACTTCCTCTGCTTCATGTTTTCCCCTGCATAATCCCAAATATCGTTTATTTGTAACATACTTATGGAAAAATTGTCTCACTCCCCTTAACTCGAATGTTATGAGACCTGCAGTGGAAGCCATATTGGTACCACGTGACTTGATGTGACTTCCCAATACTCGTGTCAGCTGGCTGTCCACCGTATGCGAATACGTTGTATCGTTGCGTGGGTTGTAAAACCCAGGCGAAGCCGAGGTTTTACTGGTCGGGACGGGCATAAAGAACACACGTCAAAATCAAAAAGATGGATCTGAAGACTTGTTCGGTAACGTTCAGATTTGCATGATCTATTTTGCTTCTGTGTGAATGAATGTGAATGAATTCCTTCGTCAAAGACTTCCTCTTCGCCTGCGGAGGCACCTGCCAAAAATTCCTACATTTTTTAAATTTTCTGTTGTTACCATTTTTCTTCTGTCTTTTTCGGTATCAACCGATGGCTCCTTCTAGAGGTCTAATTTGCCACACTTCATATGATTCATCATTCCACAGAAAGAAAATTATTGAATTTTCACAGAGCGAAAAATTTCGAAATTTTAAAAAATGGTTTTAAAATCTGAAAAAAAATTTCTCAAGCCCATAGTTATCTTGGAAAAAATTACTGAAATTGGAAACTTCAACTTTTTCCTCGATTCTTCTACCCGCCTATTGCTTTCTCAAAGAGAAAGCTTTGTAAAGGGGCAAAAATCGACCCATCAAATCAGACTTCGGGACCTCGATTTTCGTAATCTACGGGTCGAGTAACGTGGAAAACCAAAAGTGTGTGTGTGTGTGTGTGTGTGTGTGTGTGTGTGTGTGTGTGTGTGTGTGTGTGCGTCCCGTTTTTTTCGTCTACAATGACTTTCGAAGGGATAGTCCGATCTTCTTGAAATTTTGCACACAGGTTAGTCGCGGCAAAATCTCGGCCGAGTGCAATTTTTAGCAAAATCCGTTGTTTATTTTCTAAGCAACAATTGCTGAGATGGTCATTTTTTCGTTCCTTTCGTCCACGATAACTTTCGAAGGAACCGTTACAAGGGTTGGAAATGATCAATTTATGACCTATTTCTATTATTTTCGACGGCGAAGGTCGCAAAATCTCTCCAATTACCTCTTCAGCAATCGTTGCTAAGGAGAAGAAAAATTCACGTAAGTTTTGATTCGTGGGTGATACTGAAGCCTCTTTGAGAAAGCATACTGCTAAGGGACTTGGCAGCGGTTTTGTTAACTCCCTCGCCCCCAGGTTATTGTTGAGGGCAGAGCTCTTGACGCTCTTGAGGAGGACGCTGAGGTCTGCAGGCCCTCCTCAACCCAGCCCTGGATCAAAATACCCAATATAAATTAGCTATTCCCACTGTATATATGGGTAGATTGTTCATTCACCTGGGACGATGGGACTCGCCTATCGCCCGAATCCTGATGTATAGACTGACTGCTGGAGTCCTGGGTCCTTGGTGGTCAGCAATGACAGGTGTCGTATCCTGACTAGGGACCTTCAGCAAAGAGGAAGTATGTGTGAGTGGGGAACGTTCGCGACCTTGGTTACTCGTCGCTTCTGAACTCACCGTGGTCGTAGAAGATGGATTAGAGTCGTTGTTCGTGATGATACTGCCAAGCCGGTGTACTTTCGTGTGTAATAATTGGGGAGAAATGGGCGGGGAGATAAGCCTATCCCGTAGTGATTCTTGTAGAGGGGAAAGCCGCGGGTAGTTCGCGTGGTCTCTCGCGCAGTAGGTCGAGTGATCGTTCACGCGGTCTTTCGCGCGGTTGTTAGCGAGGTCAAAAAAATCGTGTGTATTGGAAAAAGGGAAATTCTAGTCTCTGAATGAGACTGGTCTCAATTTCCGTTGGGCGAATCAGAATATTGATTCTTGTGTTATAAATAACATGGACAATCAAAAGTAACAAATTTTGAAATGACTGAATATGTAATTATATTAAAAATCTCTGTATCCCACTACAATGTTCTTATAACTTACACAAGACGGATTTCGCTTTAGTATACGTGAATGGATTCGAATTAACCAAATTGAAAGGGGACTCGAATTCTATGCTTCCAAAATTACTACCACGCAGGAAGGTGAACTACAAATTCTTACTTCTATGACTCTACCTATTACAACTCGGCGAGAAGATTTTTACAGATAGAGTGGGAACGCAACGTTGGTCCACGGCGGTCTAGTCGACTCGACAATGGAGAACAGCTGTGTTCTCCTTCGCGCGCCTTTCAAGCACTGACAGACACAACTGGCACAAGGGAATGCGGGTCAGTACTCTGGATGCACGTTTGACTATTTAGTAAAATAAAAGCCCGGAGTGCGGGATGCACTTCTATTTAAAACCTCATACCGACCGTGAGTTGAGAGGAGCGCAACGAACGTCACGAAGTCAGCCACTCAATAGCGAGTCGCGTCTAGAAACTTCGGTGGGAAATCTAGTCGAATCGAGAGGTAATCGAAGTTGACCGAATATGATTCTCGGTCGATCAACCGAGTTTCGAGGTCAGGAAAAAATTCAATGGGCTCGGTCACGGCCACCCCATCCATTTTTCCCTTTATCTACGAAAGACGATCGAGTGACTCGGAAACCCACTCGGTCACCGGTCCATTTATTTTCTCATCCGACTACGAAACACGGTCGAGCGACTAGGAAACCTGATCGAACGACTGTGAAACACACATCACTGTCACCACCACATCCATTTTTTTTATTCACTTAGAAACACAGCCGGGTGACTGAGAAAATTAGTCGAACGACTATGAAACACAGTCGAGTGACTCGGAAACCCACTCGGTCACCACCCTATCCATTTTTCCCTTCGACTAGGAAACCCGGTCGAGCGAAAAAACCCTACGAAACACAGTCGGGTGACTAGGAAATACAAGATTCACCGGTAAAACCGCAGTAGGATTCCCAGTAGGAAACCGAGTCGATTTTTTTAAACAGGAATCTACATCTACATCTACATCTACATAATAATAAGATGGATCCGTACATTTTCCTAGTCCACCTTTCTTGCTCTCGGAAACAATGATATGACAGTTTCGAGGTACATTCAGTATGACGGATCGAAAAGTGGGATCGAGGGCTACATTTACATAAAAAAAAAATTTTGAAACATTCAAGTTGCGGTGGCCGTATGGACAATTTAAAAAATTTTTTACCGATGTCCGGGTGGGACCCCCCTTCAAAAACGTACAAAGGGTTGATTTTTCGAAAATTCGTTCAAGCAGATCGATAGAGGAGCCTGAACGCTTCCATAATTCATATTGAAAAATTTGAAAATATTGATGCGTGGGCGTATTCTATGTGAACGAAAATGGTGTGGTGAAAAAAAAAATTTTCATCAATTTTTCTTGCTGATGCAAAACCAAAATGATACAGTTTCGAGGTACATTCAGTATGACGGATCGAAAGGTGGGATCGAGGGCTACATTTACATAAAAAAAAAATTTTGAAAAATTCAAGTTGTGGTGGGCGTATGGACAATTTAAAAAAATTTTTACCGATGTCCGGGTGGGACCCCCCTTCAAAAACGTACAAAGGGTTGATTTTTCAAAAATTCGTTCAAGCAGATCGATAGAGGAGCCTGAGCGCTTCCATAATTCATATTGAAAAATTTGAAAATATTGATGCGTGGGCGTATTCTATGAGAACGAAAATGGTGTGGTGAAAAAAAAAATTTTCATCAATTTTTCTTGCTGATGCAGAACCAAAATTATACAGTTTCGAGGTACATTCAGTATGACGTATCGAAAGGTGGGATCGAGGGCTACATTTGCTTAAAAAAAAATTTTGAAAAATTCAAGTTGTGGTGGGCGTATGGACAATTTAAAAAATTTTTTACCGATGTCCGGGTGGGACCCCCCTTTAAAAACGTACAGAGGGTTGATTTGTCGAAAATTCGTTCAAGCAGATCGATAGAGGAGCCTGAGCGCTTCCATAATTAATATTGAAAAATTTGAAAATATTGATGCGTGGGCGTATTCTATGAGAACGAAAATGGTGTGGTGAAAAAAAAAATTTTCATCAATTTTTCTTGCTGATGCAAAACCAAAATTATACAGTTTCGAGGTACATTCAGTATGACGGATCGAAAGGTGGGATCGAGGGCTACATTTACATAAAAAAAAAATTTGAAAAATTCAAGTTGTGGTGGGCGTATGGACAATTAAAAAATTTTTTACCGATGTCCGGGTGGGACCCCCCTTCAAAAACGTACAAAGGGTTGATTTTTCGAAAATTCGTTCAAGCAGATCGATAGAGGAGCCTGAGCGCTTCCATAATTAATATTGAAAAATTTGAAAATATTGATGCGTGGGCGTATTCTATGAGAACGAAAATGGTGTGGTGAAAAAAAAAATTTTCATCAATTTTTCTTGCTGATGCAAAACCAAAATTATACAGTTTCGAGGTACATTCAGTATGACGGATCGAAAGGTGGGATCGAGGGCTACAATTACATAAAAAAAAAATTTTGAAAAATTCAAGTTGTGGTGGGCGTATGGACAATTTAAAAAATCTTTTACCGATGTCCGGGTGGGACCCCCCTTCAAAAACGTACAAAGGGTTGATTTTTCGAAAATTCGTTCAAGCAGATCGATAGAGGAGCCTGAGCGCTTCCATAATTCATATTGAAAAATTTGAAAATATTGATGCGTGGGCGTATTCTATGTGAACGAAAATGGTGTGGTGAAAAAAAAAATTTTCATCAATTTTTCTTGCTGATGCAAAACCAAAATTATACAGTTTCGAGGTACATTCAGTATGACGGATCGAAAGGTGGGATCGAGGGCTACATTTACATAAAAAAAAAATTTTGAAAAATTCAAGTTGTGGTGGGCGTATGGACAATTTAAAAAATTTTTTACCGATGTCCGGGTGGGACCCCCCTTCAAAAACGTACAAAGGGTTGATTTTTCGAAAATTCGTTCAAGCAGATCGATAGAGGAGCCTGAGCGCTTCCATAATTCATATTGAAAAATTTGAAAATATTGATGCGTGGGCGTATTCTATGTGAACGAAAATGGTGTGGTGAAAAAAAAAATTTTCATCAATTTTTCTTGCTGATGCAAAACCAAAATGATACAGTTTCGAGTACATTCAGTATGACGGATCGAAAGGTGGGATCGAGGGCTACATTTACTTAAAAAAAAAATTTTGAAAAATTCAAGTTGTGGTGGGCGTATGGACAATTTAAAAAAATTTTTACCGATGTCCGGGTGGGACCCCCCTTCAAAAACGTACAAAGGGTTGATTTTTCGAAAATTCGTTCAAGCAGATCGATAGAGGAGCCTGAGCGCTTCCATAATTAATATTGAAAAATTTGAAAATATTGATGCGTGGGCGTATTCTATGAGAACGAAAATGGTGTGGTGAAAAAAAAAATTTTCATCAATTTTTCTTGCTGATGCAAAACCAAAATTATACAGTTTCGAGGTACATTCAGTATGACGGATCGAAAGGTGGGATCGAGGGCTACATTTACATAAAAAAAAAATTTGAAAAATTCAAGTTGTGGTGGGCGTATGGACAATTTAAAAAATTTTTTACCGATGTCCGGGTGGGACCCCCTTCAAAAACGTACAAGGGTTGATTTTTCGAAAATTCGTTCAAGCAGATCGATAGAGGAGCCTGAGCGCTTCCATAATTAATATTGAAAAATTTGAAAATATTGATGCGTGGGCGTATTCTATGAGAACGAAAATGGTGTGGTGAAAAAAAAAATTTTCATCAATTTTTCTTGCTGATGCAAAACCAAAATTATACAGTTTCGAGGTACATTCAGTATGACGGATCGAAAGGTGGGATCGAGGGCTACATTTACATAAAAAAAAAAATTTGAAAAATTCAAGTTGTGGTGGGCGTATGGACAATTAAAAAATTTTTTACCGATGTCCGGGTGGGACCCCCCTTCAAAAACGTACAAAGGGTTGATTTTTCGAAAATTCGTTCAAGCAGATCGATAGAGGAGCCTGAGCGCTTCCATAATTAATATTGAAAAATTTGAAAATATTGATGCGTGGGCGTATTCTATGAGAACGAAAATGGTGTGGTGAAAAAAAAAATTTTCATCAATTTTTCTTGCTGATGCAAAACCAAAATTATACAGTTTCGAGGTACATTCAGTATGACGGATCGAAAGGTGGGATCGAGGGCTACAATTACATAAAAAAAAAATTTTGAAAAATTCAAGTTGTGGTGGGCGTATGGACAATTTAAAAAATCTTTTACCGATGTCCGGGTGGGACCCCCCTTCAAAAACGTACAAAGGGTTGATTTTTCGAAAATTCGTTCAAGCAGATCGATAGAGGAGCCTGAGCGCTTCCATAATTCATATTGAAAAATTTGAAAATATTGATGCGTGGGCGTATTCTATGTGAACGAAAATGGTGTGGTGAAAAAAAAAATTTTCATCAATTTTTCTTGCTGATGCAAAACCAAAATGATACAGTTTCGAGGTACATTCAGTATGACGGATCGAAAGGTGGGATCGAGGGCTACATTTACTTGAAAAAAAAATTTTGAAACATTCAAGTTGTGGTGGGCGTATGGACAATTTAAAAAAATTTTTACCGATGTCCGGGTGGGACCCCCCTTCAAAAACGTACAAAGCGTTGATTTTTCGAAAATTCGTTCAAGCAGATCGATAGAGGAGCTTGAGCGCTTCCACAATTCATGTTGAAAAATTTTAAAATATTGGTGCGTGGGCGTATTCTATATGAATTTGTGGTTAAATAAATTGGTTATTTACTTTATTGGTTTATTCTATATAAATTGGTGGTTTACTTTTCATCGTGAAAAATTCAAGAATATTGATGCGTGAAGTATGTGATTGAAAATTGGTGGTTTACTTTGCGATTTTTATGCTTTCAGATAAATACGTGACATTATGATTTGGTGAAATGTCGGGTATGTTTGATCGAAAGAACATGGAATGGGCTTTCATATCCATGGTGAGAATTTTAGAGAAATCCTTGCGTGTGCATGAAATATGGAAAAAACTGACTTTTGTCAAGTTGTGCTGCATGAACCATTAAAAAAATATATGAAACAGCGTCGTGATGAAAATTCTGATTAGAGGTATCGATAGAGCTCATTGAGCGCTTCAATTATTCATCGTGAGAAATTCAAGAATATTGATGCGTGGGCGTGAAGTATGTGATTGAAAATTGGTGGTTTACTTTGCGATTTTTATGCTTTCAGATAAATACGTGAGATTATGATTTGGTGAAATGTCGGGTATGTTCGATCGAAAGAACATCGGATGGGCTTGAATATCCATGGGGAGAATTTCGGAGAAATCGATGCGTGGGCGTGAAATATGGAAAAAACTGACTTTTGTCAAGTTGTGCTGCATAAACCGTTAGAAAAATGTATGAAACAGCGTCGTGACGAAAATTCTGATCAGAGCCATCGATAGAGCTCATTGAGCGCTTCGGTTTTTCTTTGTTAAAAATCTAAAAATGTCGATGTGTGTGCGTGGAGTATGTCATTGAAAATTGGTGGTTTACTATGTAATTTCTATGCATTCAGAAAAATACGTGAGATTAAAGTCTGGTTCGATTTTGAGTATGTTTGATCGAAAGAACATGGAATGGGCTTTCATATCCATGGTGAGAATTTTAGAGAAATCCTTGCGTGTGCATGAAATATGGAAAAAACTGACTTTTTTGAAGTTGTACCGCATAATCCGTTAAAAAAATTTATGAAACAGCTTCTTGATGAAAATATCGATTAGAGGGATCGTTAGAGCTCATTGAGCGCTTCAATTTTTCATCGTGAAAAAATTGAAAATATTGATGCATGGGCGTGAAGTATGTACTTAAAATTCGGTGTTTCAATTTGTAAAAATCTAGAATTCGTTTGAAAGAAATACTTGATATTTGAAAGAAATGAAGAATTTTGGAAAAAACGATGCGTGTGCGAGAAATATGTGAAAACGGACTTTTAGCAAGTTGAGCAACATAAATCGTTAAAAAATCTACGAATCAGCGTCGTGACGGAAATTCTGATCTGACGAATAGATATAGCTGATTGAGCGCTCCCCGTTTCCATCGTGGAAAATGGAAAAATGTCGATGCGTGGGCGTTAATTTTATTAGAAATTTGCATGTTTTCATGGCGAAAGTTATTAAGTTGTAATATAGTAATAAGATGCAATATAGTAGAAATTATATTTATTTCCATTGATATTTCTCGAGGTTTGACGAAAATTCATGATCATAACAAAATCTATTTCTGATTATGTTATTTTACTTCCTCAAAGACAAAGCTTTGGAATGAGGTAAAAATTGACATCTCAAATCAGACATCGGGACCTTATTTTTGATAGCCTGGAGGTGAGATACATGTTGATGTAAATGCGTCCGTAGATACTTTGAATTATTCACCAATAATTCGAATAAAAATTTCATTATTTTTCTTTATTCTTGATAGAGCAAATGAAAGACACGAGCGAGCGATAGCGAGTGAGTGATTCTGGCTAGTAGATGAATAAAATTAATCTTGATGCTCAAATGATCCGAAGATGAAAAATAGCCGGAGACGAATATTATAAATTTACGAGTAAAAAAAAGAAAGACTGTTAATTATTTGATAATCCAGTTAATAAATGTATATGGATTAAGTAGAGGTAAAAATGAAGATGAGAACAGAAATTATCTATCTGTTCATCAGGTATGGATTGGTGATAATAATTTTACGAAGAAAACGCATTGTATTTCTTCATGCTTCAATTAATATCTTCAAACCATACTTCTTTTCCCTAGAGCCGTCATGAAAGAAACAAATATATATTACAGAGATACTATGTTTTTACGATGCTATTATGGTAACTTATCGGAGTCTATGCGTTGTCTTTCGTCACAATTTTCGCAATATCGAATGTCTTCTTGTGTTACCGAGAAACATCTATACGATAACTATTTGTCTACGGGGTAGTAGAGTGAAGCAGACGTCAGTTCATAGCAAAACCAACAGTTCAGTTGTATTATACATGTATACAATTCGCATGTTTGCTGGACGATGAACAAATGCTTGAGATAAACGGAAATTGGTACCCAGTGGCGGATGCGCGCAATGCCCTGTGACCATCACTTTTCTTAGGCGGGTAGGCAGACTAAAGAAGGAAAACCAGGTACACGACAAACTGGACCTGGCACTCACTCTATCATGAACTGACTGGCAGACACACTGATGTTGAGATAAGGAAGTGACTGGCACCACTGGGGAATAATAAATCTGTCCCTTTCGCTTTTGATGTGTCCGATTTTAACTGCACTTTTTCTACTTC
The DNA here is from genome assembly GCA_020882685.1 of Aphelinus atriplicis. Classification (NCBI taxonomy): domain Eukaryota; kingdom Metazoa; phylum Arthropoda; class Insecta; order Hymenoptera; family Aphelinidae; genus Aphelinus; species Aphelinus atriplicis. Next base: position 9,771,377 of record CM037073.1, read on the forward strand.
GGCGAGGCTTAACGACGTCGTATGAAATGTGAAGAGTGAAATTGGATCGAGTCAGATGTCCGCAAGTTGAAAAAACATGTCTCTTTTGGGGGTACAGTTGTTGACAGTATCTCACTATTATATGAAATGAATTCTATTTTTCTATCTCAAAGAGGAAGCTTCACAACCAAACGAAATTACCTAACGAATCGGACTTCAGGACCCACAATATCCACATTAGCCTTAACTTTTCGACTAAATAAAATTTAATATAAGTTTCGAGGACACAGGCTTCAACATTGTTTTAGAGTTTTATTTCAGCGTAAGTATGGAGAAAAAATTCCCGTAGATGATTTTTACAGTTCATTAGAGAATAAAAAGGAGGAATCATTTATGTCGATATCGATTCTAAAACTTGAATTCTACGAAATGACATACATTTTTACCAGAATACTTGTAAAATAAAGACAAAATTTTGTTTCTGTTGATAATTTTTTGATTTTTTTGTGCATTCCAGCCATTCAAGAAATGAAGAAAAAAGAAAAGTCAGAAAGAATATGGGAGATAAGAAGAAGCAGATGAGACAACGAGCAAAATGATAAGCTTGAACAGGAATTTGTAAGCAAGGAACAAGGAACGAGGTACAGGAAAGGAGAAGAGCGGAGAACGCTATAAAGCTCAACCTCAAGGATGAAAAGTATACGTGCTTTGGGAAAGAATATGTTGAGGTGTTTATAAAAGGAAGAGTAATGGAGATGGAGAGAATGAAAAAATTAAAGGTAATGATCGGGGGGTACAAAAGAGGATGGTGCTAGACGCGGAAAATTGGAAACAAGAGAGAAGAAACAGAAAGTTAATGAGGACAGCGGACAAGTGGCTGGCAATAAAAACAGTAAAAGCGAGATCAGGTGAAAACTACTCAGAAGGAGAAGCAGTAAAAAAGAAAAAGTGAGATAAAAAAATTCCAAATATGTTTGTTGTTAGTATTATTGAGCATTCTCTTTTACCTATTGATTGAATTAGCAAGGGAGGCTGTCATACTTGCTCGGTAAGTAACTGCGATGAGCATACTATAAATCCAGCACGATCCAATAAATATACGCAATGACCAAGCATTTGGTAATGATGGCAGTGAAACCTGAAGTAACATACTGTACGTATATAATAAACTATTTATCGAACTCATTAACAGATGGAAATTTCCATTTTCTATCATTTCATGTACTTTATTTTGGGAAATTCTTGAATTCTCAGTATGGAACACTACCTTGACGAGACTTGATTCATATCTAAATTCTTTATCATCGTTCGTAGCATGTTTGTGAAATTCTGACAAACAAACGAGTACCATGCTGATTGTAACCAAGGACAGAATGACAACTATCCATGTGTATAATCTAAAAATATGATTAAGAATTATCTCATGGGGGAAGAATGTATGTAAGAGCAATTGGTAGATACTAAAGAGTTACTCACCGGAACGGTAATATAAGAAGCTTCCAAGAATTTTGAGTAAGAGATTCCAGAGTTAGAAACGTGAGACATTCAGTATTATATGGCCAAGATAGATCAAAGATGTTCAAATGAGATGGTGTATAATACAAATCAGCTAAATAAAATATGGCATTCCCTTCTTTCGCTTCTTTATAGATACCGGTGAAAGTCTGATTTTTCATAATACCCCATTTTTCAGCTTGTATATTTTCTGGTAGATAGAATTTTGGATGGAAATTTAAGACGTCTCCTATGACCAATAATATCTGAAATCCATCGATAAATTCAATGAAAGAGTATCAAAATTATGTTTGAATACAATAAATCCTTCGTAAATATACTACGTCTATAAAAATGAAGTATGGAGTATGCATGTCTTGAGGGGTAATATACCTTTGTGACTTTTTTTCTCCAATTTTTTTTATTGGCTTAAACACTCCATAAACTATCTAAGAATGATATGAAAAGTCGATCAAGTGGGGGAAGAAGTTCTAAGTGCCTCCGAAAATCGCTTCTTTGAACAAAGTCGTATAGTATTAGCATTGTACTCAAAACTTTGAACGCGTTTATCTCGGAACCGTCTTTTTTGACATTAGCCTACCGATAGCGCCGTCAATTTTCAACTGTAGCTTAGAAACATGATTTTTAAGTGAACGTCCTACGATTTTTTTGATATTTTGATTTTTACCGATTTTATGGCCGATTTTCGATCGATTTTTTTGCGATAAAAAAGAAAAAAAATTCAAATTGACGCCTTTTTGGCCGAAATTCGAATTTCGAAAAAATGGCCCTCCGTCCACTGAGTTTTTTATTTTACTTCAAAACCCCGTTCGATTTTTTCTTCTAGGGTCAAAATTGTGACCTGTAGCGGTAGGCTAGCGAAGAAAAAGTAAAAAATTTTTTTCTCCTTTGACGAGCTGGTACGCCGCCATTTTGTATTTTTTGGAAAAAATAAAATGTGTTTTTGTAGTTAGAAAGTAGTACTTTCATATGCAATAAACCCCATATTCCTTGGATTTTTCCTGCGCTTATGGTAAGTGTTTGAAAATGACCTCGAAATCGGAGGTCACAAAGGTATATTACCCCTTAAATATAAACTGGGTATTATCACTTTCCATAAAAAAATAATACTCCTTTGAGAGATGCCCGGTTAGTAAATGCCGTTTCGAGGTTAAATTCGATAAATTCTGTGAAATACTATCAGGCATAGGGAAACTAATTGGGACAACAATTTTAATTCATTGAGAAGTTCATTTTCTTTAAATATGAAAAAGGTTGTAGAAGTTTTTGTGGGAAATAAAACGTATTTTTTTAAAATTCCCGAATATTGACTACCGTTCTGAGCTTATAATTGATGAATTCTGCAAAACACCACATGAAATTAAAGAGTACAGATCAAGCGAAAATTGATTTCGATCACCCGGATCAGAATCTCATACCCACCAAAAGTTAGTTTATCATGTTACCATAGTATCCAGAGGAGTTCCAGAGTGGAGAAATTCTTTAATTGCCGATGGTGAACCAATATATGTAAAAAAAATTATAAATATTAAGATTCACCATTTACACACTCACACACACACGCACGCACGCACGCACGCACGCACGCATGCACGCACGCACTAGACGGTTAATGAATTTTCCATAATTTTCCAGGTAGTGACAATAAAATTTTGAAATTCACTTCCTTGAGTATTATTCATGAATATCTGCAGAATTAACCTTTAAAGGGCCGGAAAGCCGATTTTTTGGCTTTGAAACATAATGCTAGGATACCTCTTTATCCTTATGTAAATTGATGCGCTATGTTCGTATCTGTTGGTTCGACCTTATCATTTCAGAGTCAAGGTCAATGAAGATCATTTGAAGGATCTCTTAGATGTAACTTTTGTTCGAATATATATGATACTTTCGGCATTTGACCTTGAATGACCATAATCACGACCAGTTATGACCGATCAAACTCCAGATTTGGATGCAGCATATCTCAAAACCTGAGAATATGATTTTATTCCTATTTTACCGAACTAAAAATTTTTCATGACCCTCCAGGGCCGGAAAGCCGATATATGATCGGCTCGGTCCATGATAGGAACATCGTACATCGTTGATGGGTGATACAAGACATGAATTTGGGCACTTTCAAAGGAGATTCCGAAACCTCAAAACCCGGCCCTTTAAAGGTTAATAAATAGTCATAGAGTTCACTTATATTATGTTGTAACGTGGCATTATGCCCGTCACAAGGGAATTCTCCACCAGAGAGAATTCTCGGTGCTCAGCCATTTGAAGTTGGCGCTGAGCCCGCGTACGTGCAATAGATTGCTGCATCGACCGCGATCGATCGCACAAACCGCCGGCGTATGGAGCGACTTGTTGCGTCATCACGCCGGCAGTTAGATTTCCCGCGTAGCCTGGACAGCACGGATTTGACCGTGCCTGTCCACTGGAGTTCGGCCCAGGTCTCCACGCGACTCCTCTCACCCCGTGCCCGCGTGCTTCGCCCGTGCGGCATCCTAGCCTTTACCAACAAGCAGCCTCGGCGGCCACTGGTGAGCCTCCTAACTCCGCGCCGGTCGTCGATGGGTACCTCGGGACGCCGCTAGCAGAGGCCCGCCGTCGTCGCCGCTTCCAGCTCCGGCTCGGCAGGGAGGATGTGTTGTGCGTGTGTGAGTGACCCGCGTGCATGCCCGCGATCGCATCCGCGTCCGCGTTCAAGCCACGCGGCGCCGGCGGATTTTTTGTATTGTTTCAAACTAATAAAGCCTAGGTTCTTAAACGTAATCCCCCCCTCTTCACGCGTTGCTATTGCGGTTGAAGCGTGATTCCCCTCGTCCCAACTGCCCCCCTTCAGAAAAAAGCCTCAGCTGAGCTCACCATAATTGCCCAAGTCGTGGTTCGACACGACCCCGAGCAGTCTCCCACCGCCTACGATTCGAGTCAACAGGCGCCTTCCTCGCAGCGGCTGGCGCGCGAGTCCCTAGTCGCAGAGCTCGTTGAGCGGAGGAAGCGTAAGCGTAAACTCCCGAGTATCCAGGTCGCCCCGGTACGCGGGGGCCATCCCACAGTGTAAACTGTATGGCTCAGGTTCAAACAGCTATCAAGGTGATTGTGCTATCAAGCTGCTAGCTGCTAGCTGCTATCAAACAGCTATCAAGGTGATAGACATTACAAACACCATTCTACATATGTTTTATCAAGAGCAAACAATTTTTCTCACTAATGTAAAAAATTAATTAATTCATCATTCAAAATTAGGGAGTGGAAGGAATTGACTTGCACTGCCACCGTCAAATTCATATCTGCGAACCAAAGTTAACCAACGTGATCTTATATAGTCACCGGTGCTAGGACATTTGTTGTGGGAAAAGGTTATTGACGTTCCTGTACGTGTGGCTGAGTGACTGTATGTTTCTTTTCTATTGAGTGTATGTTTATATATGTGGATATGAAGCATCTCGGAAACAAATCTCTTATTGTAATTCTTTTCTCTATCTAAAATTTTAACATAATCCCAATCAAAACTATGAGTACTGTTCTCAATGATATGGCAAGGTACAGTTAATAGATCATTATTGCATTTTTGATGTTCGGAGATTCTTTCTTTCAATTTTCGTTTTATTTCGTCAATGTAACATGCAGAACAATCTTTACAATCAAACTATGCCGGTCTCTTCCCATTTTTCGGTTTTGTCTTTGCCAAGTCTGATTACACATGAGAGTTTGTTATTGATTAGGGGCACAGTACGAATACCGAATTTTTTTATCGAACCAGTAACTTTCTTGAAGAATCTTTTGTGGTAGGGAATTGATAATGTACACAAAGGTTGTGTATTATCACTATTGCATTTTTTTGTTGAAAAATTTATTGAACGTAGTCTATTGTTCATGTTGGATTCTATGAATTAAGAGGTAATAGTTTTCTAGTAATATGTTTTTAATTTTCTGTATGTTTTGAGTGTGGAAACATTCATCGGAAAGTCGTACAGCTCTATCTACTAAGTTTGAAATAATGTTACGTTTTTGCTGGGTTGTGTGGTTCGAATCAAAATTCAATATTCTGCCCGTACATGTCAACTTCTGATACCAATTCGTGATCAAACGATTTTCACTTTTCATAATCGATAAGTCTAAAAAATTAATTGAGTTATTATTCTCAAGCCCGTGTATAAAATTCAAATTTTTGTTATATTCATTAAAAACCTTTAATATTGTTTCGACCTGATCTTCTTCAACACACATGATGGTATCGTCTACATATCTTTTATAAAATAAAGGTTCACAATTATAATCAACTTTCAATTTTTTAATGCATTCTAATTCTAAATCCTCCATAACTAGATCCGCAAAAAATGGTGAAATCGGTGATTCCATCGTTGTGCCAAAAATTTGTTTATATATTATTTTATTAAAGGTGAAAAACGTATTTTCAAAGAGGAACTTTATAATATGGACTATTTCATCAAAAGGAATTTTACTTTTTCTATGTATCTGTGTGTGTCTTTTATCTAAACTCTTTAACACTAAGCCGCACGGTATGTTAGTAAACAAGGAGCTGACATCCAATGAGAGCAGAATAAAACCAGACAGAACTATGGTCTCTGCAATAGTCTCTATAAATTCAAAACTGTTGTTGACACGTGAAATCGGTGGCTTGATACATTTTTTCAATTCTGTATATATAGTTTTTGCCAAAAAGTGAGTGGGACTATTTTCTAAAGAGATGATTGGTCTCAATGGGTTATCAGCTTCATGAATTTCCGGCAGACCATATGCCTTCGCTAGTGTGGTATCAGTCTGCGGTATCGGTGTGTGGTATCGGCCAATTTCATGAGTGAATAACTTGGAGTTGGAATTTGAGCCAACCAGTCGATAGCTATTCGAACCTTAGCTATCCTTACTTATTTTACAATTTAAGTTGATTTCATCAGTAAATATTCATGAATGATACTCAAGGAATCAATATATGCAAAAACAGAAAGTGAAAATTCTGAAATGCGCGCGAATTTGCAATAGGCTTTAATGCAGGTAATTAGTGCAGGCTTTATGTGGCACACAGAAAGTTAGAATCTGTGAAATCAACCAGGTAATTGCAGGAAGTAAATGAAAGCATATAATAAGTGAGGATCAGTATGAACTTGGCAGGAAATGAATTGATCTCGATACTTTCATAGCTTGGATTCTGAATTAACCCATATCTACAGAGAACCATTCTTTACTCGCCAAAAATTTGTACCTTTCTTCAGAAAGGTCTGATACTCTCAAGACTGAAATGCATTAACTAGAATACATAAAATAATATTAATTTATTTTAATTGTATTTATTTAATTCAAAATAGAATTCCACAACGGATCTTAGAATATGTGATTTGTACCTTTCTTCAGGAATATAAAATAACTGTATATTTAAAGAGAATAAAGAGAATTAATGCGAACTAGCTTGGACAAATATGAATTAATTTTTCTACTTCCATATACTTAGATTTCGGTAGCTCTGCATGGTATACAATGACTTCATTTATGTTTTTAAATATAGAATAGTACGTATAGAAAAGGCACTTGCTAAATGTACGTCAGATGCTATTTATATACCATGATATTTATGTCGTACAATTTCAGATTTTGGCTATATTTTTCTGACAAATCTGTCGTATAAATAATGAAAAATAGAAATTAGAATTAATCTAACAGTAATGATGCATAAAACGATGGGAAAGTAATGATATATTGGAGAAACTAAGAAGTAACCTAACATTGACGTTGTCTAGGATTTTTTCCTATACCGACAGTAAACATGCAGCGTTGTCAAATCGTCTATACTTCATAAAGTTTCTCAGCACGCATTTCTCAGCTCATGCGCGCGATAAATTCGAATGAGATATCCATGACCGAAATTGTAAATCACATAAATATATTTTAATTCATGTGATTGCGACTATCAGCAAATGAAAAAATTGTATTTGCCAAGATTGTATTTGGGACGTTCCACGTCAAGTGGGCACAGTCAAAATTTTGCATGTGATTCTGTTTGGACAAATCATTGATATCCATAACCAGAACACTCAAAATTTTTTTCAGATTTTTATGTGCATGAATGTGGAAGTTAGTACATCTACTCAAAACCTGAATTTTTTAAAATTTGACCTTTCTTTCAATTTTGAGAGACTAAATAATCTTGTAGGTAGTAGAGCTATGATGGTTCTAGGGCATGATGGTTCTAGGTCATGATGGTTCTAGGCCATGATGGTTCTAGGCCATGATGGTTTTAGGCCATGATGGTTCTAGGCCATGTACATTTCTAGGCCCTGTACATTTCTAGGCCACCTGTACATTTCTAGGCCCTGTACATTTCTAGGCCACCTGTACATTTCTAGGCCTCCTGTACATTTCTAGGCTCCCTGTACATTTCTAGGCCTCCTGTATGTTTCTAGGTCCTCTGTACATCTGTAGCCCCCTATACTGGACCGCCTATACATTTCTGAGCCCCGAGGGCTACCTCAAGATTTTTCGCTATTGCGTGCGATCGAACTTGCAATGGTGAATCGAGATATGCAAGATCTCAATGCCTATTTTTGAATCCAAGTAGATTTTATACTATTTAAATTATCGATAACCATCTTTCTCGGGAAAAGATTTGGTATTACTTGAATACTTATCCGTATATTTTTTCCCAGTGTCAGATATTTTCGAGTTTGACTTATCGCCCTCTCCTCGCAGAGGAATGTATCCCTTCGAACTCATATTTGGAGTATGGTCTCAATTCAGGTGTACACTATTTATATACAATCCATAGGCTCCGATCCAGTAGCCCCATAGCTTTTTGAAGTTAAAAAAGCACGTACTGCAGAGAGGTTAATACGCGCCAGAGAGCCCGTGACTCGCCGCACACAGTTTTGAGGAAATATAAATCATGCTACTATCAAAGAATGCGAGAGAGAGAGAGAGCAAGTGGACTTGGAAAGCAAGTGCGACTTGCTATCGCACTGTCTCTGTTATACACGGCTTAGCAAGCCTATACAATTCATTTTTTCCCCACACATGATGTTTCGCATACATAATATTGCTCGTATTTTTTCATACTATCATACTACAATTTTGTAACCTTTTCTTTCAGGTATATACCAAGTATTCATTGATGATATTTCAGTTAGATGCTGCATGCAACTGCAGTGTATGTGTTCACTCAATTCTTCCAATATTTCTCAATTCAGTATATATCCAGCTTTACGAAGTTGATCAATAATAACTTCTTGTTTCTTCAGATATCCTATTTCTCTAGTTCTAAGGAATCGAAGTCGATCAACCAAATAGTTTGGATCGTTCCAGTCTAAATAATCTGGAGTTGGACATCTTATCTGTGGCGAATCTAAATCAGGTTTTAAATACGTTAATTTCCTCCTCTCACAAATATCACGATTTTCAGATATTCTCTCTGATGGTCGATAAAATCGTTTCCTATTGCAGTTTCTATTTATAACAAACCTCTTTGGATATATTCTTTTGGGACATTTGAAATCATCATCATCATCATAAGACTCATCACTGCTTAAGTAGCATCGTTGCTGACTCCTACTAGAGTTTGAATAATAGTATTTACATGTGAAATCAACTGAGCCTTGAATACTTAGACCGTTTTCCATTACAACAGCGTAATATACATTGAACTTGTACTTGATATATTGTTAATAAAAATAAAACAGAGACATATTATATTGTGCACCCTCCATAATTCCAAATGTGTGTAAATTGTCGATCTTTGAGGGCCAATCCAGAGTGAAGTGGAAAAAGAAAAATTCACAAAATCCACCACATATTTATTTTATGCGACGTTTCGCCAGTTAGGTTCACTGGCCTCATCAGGCTAAAAGTTTTATTACACAAAAAAACACGTAATAAATAATACAATTTAAGTACAAAACAATCGACGAAGTAACAATAAAATAATCTTTCTCACCAGTTTTGAATGGAAATATAATATTACGTTCACGATATTTATTGAAACTAGAGATCAAGGACATTCATATCCATAAATCCTATTTATACAAAAGTTTGAATTCACTTAGAAAAAAACTTGATAATTTAAAAATTGATAATATCACCAGAGATAATTTTTTAACAAAAACAGAATTAAAGAGCAAAAAAATTTTTGATAATCAAACGAGAAAAATTAATAGTAAATTTGAAACTTTAAGAAAAAAATACAACAATTCCAATTATCATAAAATAAATAGTGGCAGATGGGTAAAAAACCTCTCAGATATTAACATACCGGAGAATGTCCTTGAAGTAGTTTCATTGGGTCCGAATCATAATGTAAAAGAAAATTTCACAAAAGATGACAGTATTAACAGTTAAAAATATCGAACACTCTTTAGATAAAATTGATGTAAGCCACACTATTAAAAATAAAGTTAGAGAAACTGTCACTAATGCCTTAATCAACAATTTAAATGAAGTTAGCCACATTTCATCCCAAGACAGAGAATTTGCAAAAAAAGTTTCAGAAACTAAGAATTTTTTAAAAAATAATAACAATATTTTTTTCACTCGTGCAGACAAAGGTAACTTGACTGTGTGTATGAATACTAGTAAATATAGAGAAAAAATGAACTCACTTTTCGAAGATGAACATACGTATAGAATAGTTAAAAGAAACCCACTTAAATCATTACAAACTGAATGACCAAGACTTCCTAGATGAGCGCTTCCACAACATTAAATTGACACAAACTAATACTGTTCTAGCTAAAGCATATGGTTTGCCTAAGATACATAAACCCGATGTCCCATTGAGGCCCATCATCTCTTTAGTAAACTCACCTACACATTTTTTGGCAAAAACCTTATATGACGAATTAAAAAAGTGTATAAAACCACCAATCTCTCGCGTGAATAATAGTTTTGAATTTAAAGAGCAAATTTCAAATGTACATGTCCCAGCTGATTACGTATTACTTTCACTTGACGTCAGCTCGTTGTTTACAAACATACCGTGTGATCTGGTTTTGAACAGTTTAGATAAAAGATTCTCACATATACACAGTAGAAGTAAAATACCGTTTGACAAAATTATTGAAATCACCCAATTTCTTTTCGATAATACATTTTTTGCCTAGACAATAAATATTATAAACAAATTTTTGGCACACCCATAGGCTCTCCTATTTCCTCATTGTTCGCAGACTTTGTCATGGATGATTTAGAAATATAATGTTTAAACAAATTGAAATTAGTATATAATTGTGAACCGCTAATTTACAAGAGATATGTTGATGATACTTTTTTATGTATAAAAAAAACACGTTGAAATAGTTATTGAAGTTTTCAATGAATACAATGAAGATTTAAGATTCACTCATGAATTAGAAGAAAATAATTCTATAAATTTCTTAGATACAACAATTATTAGAACCAACAACAAATTAATCACTAACTGGTATCAAAAACCAACATGCTCTGGTAAATTGTTAAATTTCAATTCAAATCATACAATTCAACAAAAACGTAACATCATTTACAATTTAATAGATAGATAAGTTTTACTCTCAGACAAAAGATTCCATAACGACAATATTAATAAAGTTGAAAGAATATTATTGGAGAACGATTACCCACAGAAATTCATAGAATCATGTGTAAATGACCGACTCCGTTCAATTAGATTCTCTAAAAAGAAAAATAATTCTGATAAAAAAAGTCCCCTTTGTACTTTGGCAATACTTTTTCAAGATACATTCTACAATAAAGTATCCGCCTCCCTTAAAAAATTAAACATTAGAACAGTTCCTTTAGTCAATCATAATCTCACAAACATAATAAAATTAGGCAAAGATAAAACAGATATTTTAGACCAAACTGAGGTAGTTTATAAATTTGATTGCAACGACTGTTCGGCATGTTATATTGGCGAAACGAAGAGAAAATTAAAAGATAGAATCACAGAACATCAAAAAATTACTGATAAACCACTTCCGATCCCTTTGCATTTGATAGAAAATAGTACGCACACATTTGATTGGAATAACGTTAAATTTTAGACCGCGAAGCGAATTATAAGAAACGACTTATTCCGGAAATGCTCCACATCAATATGTACCAACAGACACTTAATAGGAAGGAAGACACACAACAACTCAGTCACACGTATAGGAAGCTTAGCAAGATTTTTCAAAACAAACACACCAATGTATCTGACGGTATATAAGACCACTGACGTTAGATTTATACACAATAGCTTGACAATGTCAGTGGAAGCAGCTGCTTTCACTGCTGAATTTTATACCATGAATTTATTCAAAACTGGTGAGAAAGAATTGCTTATTGTCACTCAAGTGAATTCAAACTTTTGTATAAATAGGATTTATGGATATGAATGTCCTTGATCTCTAGTTTTAATAAATATCGCGAACGTAATATTATATTTCCATTCAAAACTGGTGAGAAAGATTATTTTATTGTTACCTCGTCGATTGTTTTGTACTTAAATTGTATTATTTATTACGTGTTTTTTTTGTGTAATAAAACTTTTAGCCTGATGAGGCCAGTGAACCTAACTGGCGAAACGTCGCATAAAATAAATATGTGGTG